>ML781119.1:654241-667283 GCA_009831015.1 Picea engelmannii | reverse complement strand
AGCCTTGCCTCTTATTTATACTCTCCAAGTAGCTTCCTTAAAAACATCTTCTAGGTCACTTGGCCCCACTTTCCTTATTTTAGGGTTGCGTCCACTTCTAATTTCTCCATTAAAATTATTATTGAAATAATTTATTTTGTATTGACTTTGAATTATAATACACTCATCACTTCACTTTATTATTTACCCTTTAAAACCTCTTAAACCACTTTGATTACTTTGACCTTTTGGGGCTTCTAGATGACATATGAGGGTCCTCCAACTTTGTAAGGCCATAACTCTCAAACCGTGAGGAGTTATGTGATGTTATACATACCACCAGAAATGGAATGAGATGCACTATCCATATAGAATATTATTATCTGAAAATATATCATAACTCATACCGTTACCCATCAAACAAACTTGGGTCCATTACCCAAACCTGGGGTCTCCAACTTCTCATGGCCATAACTCTCTAACCGTGAGGAATTATTTGATGTTCCACATACCACCGGAAATGACATGACAAGAACTATCCATATAGGATATTTTTCCTGACAAATTCACTTGTCTTCATCTCATTATTCCACAATTAAGCATGGGTTCTCTTACTCCACAAAGCGTCTTCCCGTGAGGGTTTTCACCATAAGGGGACCACTTTGGAGTTCATCCATATTTACTTCTTATCAACCATGAAAAAACGATAATGAGTCATATTTACATCAAACACTATTGGGTCCTTTACCCAAACCTTTGTGCTACGGGTCTTTCTTCAAGGGTTGACATCAATGACAACCAACCTTAATCAACACAGAAACATGGGTGGAATTGTGGGTGCAGCACCTGGACCCCGCAAAGTAAGAAAAAACAACTCCAACTGCACATGCAAGACCCTAACCTTGCAAAGTTGAAGTAAACAAAAGAAAGCAACAAGCACCAACAGGTTCAACCGTAGGTGCAGGTCCTCAACCTTGCAAAGTTGAACCAAACAACAACAAGCAACAATCGATGAACCAACAAACAAGAAGCACCCACCGAACCAGTAAACAATGTATGTATCTTCAACGATGACCAAATTGCATTCCAAGTATAAAATAAGTATGAAACATACAATGGCTATGCAACTGGTGGTGGACAACAATATTGTCCAAATTCACTGTAACATTGTATGGAAAAATTTGAGGAAAAATGTAGTCTGAAAAGCCTATTTAGGTAAACATTTAAGGCTGTAAGGTTGTTTAAGGGCCTCACAGTATGCAAACATTTAAGTTGTCAAGCTTGTTTAAGGACCTTGCGCTATGTAAACATTTAAGTTGTTAGGCCTATTCAAGCACCTCAAAAAAAGTGTCAATGCTCTAAACCTATTATATGTAAACATTTCAATACAAATAGAACTAATAATAAAAACATTAAAAAACAACGTCGATGCTAAGAACTTTCGGTATGTAAACATTTCAGTAAAAATGTAATAAAAATTAAATAAAAAAGAGTGTCTAAGCTCAAAACTTTGGATATCTAAACATTTACAACATTGGGAACAACAAAGCTAGCAATAAGACCTCCAATATATTCTCCAATGAGACGATGGCATATAAGGTTTTTTTTATTATATAAAAAATAATGTTTTTACTTCTATAGTTTGAACAATACAGATGATGCAAAAATTTATAGTCAAAGGACATATTAATATGAAGTCAACGAATTATTGATCGTTATAGTCCATCTAAGTCTTCTCTATAGTCGATGCTCAGAACTTTCGGTATGTAAACATTTCAGTAAAAATGTAATAAAAATTAAAAAAGAGAGTCTAAGCTCAAAACTTTGGATATCTAAACATCTACAACATTGAGAACAACGAAGCTGGCAATCAGACCTCCAATATATTCTCCAATGATACGATGACATATAAGGTTTTTGTATTATATAAAAAAATTAGTGTTTTTACTTCTATAGTTCGAACAATACAGATGATGCAAAAATTTATAGTCAAAGGACATATTAATATGAAGTCAACAAATTATCAATCGCTATAGTCCCTTTACGCCTTCTACAGGGACTAATAACTAATAACAAATTAAACAGATTATATAAAATATTACTTTAAGTTAAACATTGTGTAAACATAAAATAATCTACCTACTTATCAATGAAAGACAAAATAAAAAATAAAAGTGATTGGCACATTGTTTTTACCAAAAGCAGATTATATTGTAATTGTTTAGGAGTAAAAAATTTGTTATTTTCAATTAATTGCTTTAATTTTTTCATTTTCAATACAGTTTTTACAATGTTATTTAAATAGTTGTATTAAATTAATTTTCTGAAATATTAAAAATTACTTTTCAAATTTTATAAAATTGATTTTTTTGAATTTTGATTAATAAATATAGTTGATTAAATTGATTTTTTTGAATTTCAATTAATAAATATAATTGATTAAACAATTTTATATAATTTAACAACTATTTGTATAATTAAAATTGATTTAAAAATCTAAAATTTCTTAAATATTCTCACGTCCACGTCCACATAATATAATATTACTGTAATATACTCTATGTTATGTTTTAAATAACTTAATTAATATGTAGTTGATTAGTGTTGTACTTTTTACCAATCATCATATCATAAACTAAAGATTTATATTAATTAAAATATATAAATATTTATATATTATTTTATTTCAAAACATTAATTACATCATGACCGTGCATCTATCAAATCAAAGTTTGCTCTTGTTTACTACCCAACGTAATATCAATAGTTACCCAAGTTAACATTTTGGCCACCATAAGTCACATGATTGTCCAAGTTGCCATTCGCATTAACACACGTTGATAATTTAACATTTTGGTCGTCAAGTTGTCGTTTGTATTAACATGCTTTGATAATGATGATGATGATGATGATGATTAATGTCCACTAAGATTTTTTTTTTTTTTCCATGAGAAATTAACTCGATTTATATTAGAGATATAAATCATTTACATCACTGTCCAGACTGGCACTAAGCCACTAAGATTGATTGGTCTATCGGACCTTAAAAGGATAAGTGATTACTTGTGATTCTTTAGAATTTTACTTGTGATTCTTTAGAATTTTACTTGTGATTCTTTATATATAGCCATAGAACTAGAGATCACCCCAAACTTTAAAGTTTTATCAAAATTCAAAATAATTCAAAATAGATTTCAAAATATATTAATAAATTTTAATTACAACAAAAAGAAATTTAACTACTTTTGATTTATGTATAGCGATAAAACTCTAGATCACCCCAAAAACTGAAATAGATTATACAATATTAATATTTAAAATTTAAAGTTTTATTAAAATTCAAAATGGATTTCAAAATATATTAATAAACTTTAATTACAATAAAAAGAAATTGAACCTCTTGATTTATGTATAGCAATAAAACTTTAGATCACCCAAAAAATTGAAATAGATTATACAATATTAATATTTAAACTTTAAAGTTTTATCAAAATTCAAAATAATTCAAAATGGATTTCAAAATATATTAATATATCAATCACATAAATTTTGCGTCATGGAAAGCCACTACAATTCCAAAAAAGGATCTCGATTGTCCAAATTCCTATTTATTATTATCTTTCTGGTCTCTATCCCTAACAATAGTTTTTTGATTTCTAATTATTGCCCGTTTTCCTTCTTTCCTGGCTTCTTTTACCTTTTGAACTTTCTTCCTTAATTCAACTTGGTCTTCGGGAATGAGGTCTTCATTTATAAATATTCATGACCATTTTAAGCTTGGAGATTTACTAAGTATGCTATATTTATGGTCATTACCACTTACTTTGACACGGATCAACCTATCTTTATGATCAATTATTTTTCCTAGCCTCTTTGCTTCTATGATGTAAGTTGTATCAATTTGTGATTTATTTTTTAATTCTTCTTTTATTATTGCTAGCATATCCTCCTCTTGTTGTTCTTTTATACGAAAAATTATGAGGTTCAAGGCTCTTTTGTTACACTCATGGTCCAGTTCGATTAACTTATTCATTTCCTCTTTGATGGGTTTGATATCCAATTTGTTTTCCATATTACTGAGGGTCAAATTGTTGGTTAGTTTTTCTTCTATCTCTTTAATCCTATCTCTCAAGTTGTGATTTTCATCAACCCCTCCTTCTTGGGTTGATTGTTTATGTTTTTTCATTTCTTGAATTCTATCCTTCATTGTCTGCAATTCACTCTTGATCCCTAAGAATCTATCCTCTATTTGAGTTTGAATGGTATCTTTAATTTTTTTTATCAATCATTGCCTCTAGCTCTATTTGGAGTTTTACATATCTTTCTTCACTCATTTTTTCTAATGTTTCTAACTCTATTTGGATTTTGGCATCTCTCTCTTCTCTTCTTTTTTCTATTGATTCCATATAGTCGTAAAGGATCTCTAGGGTGATTTTAGGGGGTCTCCCCTTGTTAGGTTGAGCTTTTGTAATAGTTGGTGGAGTGCTCATATTGAAAAAAAGAGAAAAAATATGTAACAATTAATATTATTTATTGACTTTGTCTCTCAAATCAACTTTTACTTATGAAACTTAAAATAAATAATAAATAAAATATATTTAAATCTCTTTAAAATTGAATCAAAGTAAAAAGTGACTCACCTCATTTCAGATGTTCAATTGCTCAACCCGTTGAAGAAGCCAAAAATAATTTCTGAAAACTCCAGAGAAGTCGGGAAAAACCTGGGTAAAAAATATAAAAATCAAAGAGAATTATTATTCCCGTTCAAAACCCCAGATATATAATCTTAAAAATAAAATATCTCCTTACAAAAACAAAAAACAAAAAAAACAAAGAAGTAGTATTCCCGTTCAAAACTGCAGAGAAGTAGTATTCCCATTCAAAAACCACAGAGAAATATTTGGGCGCATTTGTAATGTGGGAGAATATATTAGGTCTTAGGAAAAGAAAAAGGGGTCGGGACCTAAACTTAAAGGTAGAGAAAATACCTACACTCTATTTAAGTTAGTTATTTTGGTTGTATTAATCATCATTTAAGTAAGCAACAATTGTTTATTCTTTTCAGAATTGATTATATTTCAAATTTTCAATTTTGTGATTATAGACAAAATTATAAAATTTCAATGAAACAATGATGATGATTATAATTTATATAAAAAATTATTTTACTGTATAAAATTTGTCCTTTATTTTACTGTATATAAATGTTGGTATCAAATAATACCAACATATATATGTGATATTAATAGTTTGGAGGTACACAACATGCTTCAACTATCATTTCAAAATATATAATAAATATATATAACTTGAGTAGGTGGAATGGTTAGGGGTAGGGTATGTATACTTCCATAGATTTTAGCAGTTGAATTGTGGTCTCATACATTAAATGGTTGGGGGTAGGGTATGTATACCTCCATAGACTCTTTTTTTGTTCTCCAAATATCCTCGACTTTCCGGATTGGCCTAGCCCTTAAAATGGTTGAATTTGAGGTGTCCCCAGATATTTCGAATCGGTGACTTCACTTACACATTCGACCACTACCTCAAGGTACCCCATTGATCTGGATTTATGAGCGGAACTAAAGGAATAATAGACTGAATACAATAAGACAGAGATACGAAGAACAACAACAGATATCCAGTGAACAATAACTTCTATTGAATAAATAAAATAGGTTGAAACTGTAAAACTATAGAACTGAAAACAATTTGCTCGAATGGTGGTAGCTATCTCTCAGAAGAGATGTGGTTGCTACATGCATCTATCTGAGAAGAATCAATAAAATGAGGCTCCAAGGGCATTTTTAACATTACTCATGAATGTCAAAACCCTAGACATCCAAAAACCTAACCCTAGGAGATGAAATGCCAAAAGTTATGTGGACCCCGATGGGTAAGTTGGTACCTCAACTTCTCGGAGTCGTAACTTTTGCATATGACCTTTGTTTTAGGTGCTCGATAACTCGTTGGAAAGTTCTTTTCGAGAACTACGCATTATGTTGTCAAAATCTGACTATGTCTGTAGTTTGACTGTGGCAAGCCAAAAAAACACTGTTTAGGGCCCTAAAACAGCTTGGAAGTACAAAAAAATGTACTGACATGAAAACTTCCAAAATAAGCCATTTGGATTAGGTGGGCGGCCACCAATCTCCACCTGGAAGATGTGTAGGACTTGAGACAACCCAAGAAGTGTAGAACCCACAATTACAAAGAATTACAAAAGAACGTGTTGAACTAAAACTGTCAAAAGGAGCCAACTGGAATAGGTGGGTGGCCACCAATATCCACCTAGATCAGTCATCCCCCCTTAGGAAGCAATGGTCTCCTTTCGTTGAGTGCCCCCATCAGGTGATGAAACTTCTATTTAATTTGGCCTCGGGTGAGCCACTTTCCTTGGTGTAGGAGTTGCCCTACCTTGACAACCTGATAAACCTCGATCCTTTGTTGGCGAGTTCCCTTGACCTGTGTGTCCACTATCTGATTAATGGATCCATGTTCCATGCAGTGAGGGTTGATCTCTACTGGTTTCAACTATTCTGCGATCTTTGAGGTGTCCAATAATGGTGGAAAATATGGTCGAAGGAGGTCCATATTGAACATTGGGTGCAAGCCAATGAAGGGTGGAGTGTTGAGCTCAAAAGTATTTCTACCCACAACCTTGGTGATAGTGTAAGGCCCATAGTGAAGTGGTGGAGCTTCTGATGGGGCCCTGTAAGCTGATCTTTCTACAAATGTAACCATACCTTGTTTCCCACCTAAAACCAGTGTGGTACCCGATGTTGATCATGATGCTTCTTGTACTTAGCATTGGATTTCTGCAAAATCTCATGGACCTGTTGGCGGATGTGCTGAATTCGCTCAATGAATCTGGTGGCTTTGTCGGCCTCAGAATGAACATGGGAAGATTCTTCATTTGTGGTTGCATGAGGTAATGCAACATTAATGGGACCCAAGGGTTGGAATCCCAGCCCCACCTGAAATGGGCTATGGTCGGTGGAGCTATGGAGAGCCTTGTTGCGATTGTGTTGAACATAGGGAAGAATCTCATCCCATGTATGTGAATTCTTAGAGTGGTACATGTGCAGGATGTGCACAATCATCTGATTGACGACCTCTGTCTCACCATCAGTTTGGGGGTAAAAAGTAGTGGATTTAGTGATCTTGGTGTCCAACAATGACAAGAGACTCGACCAAAATGTGTTGAGTAACTTGTTGTCTCAATCTGAGGTGATGGTATGTGGTATCCCAAAATGGACCCACACCCATTCGAAGATTAGCTTGGCAGTATCTGTTGTTGTGATGATCTTCTTGTAGGCTATGATAATGGCCATCTTTGAAAACTGATCAACCACCACAAATACATAATAATTTTCATTCTTGGTGGATGGAAGTCTAGTCATGTAATCCATAGAGATGGATTCCCAAGGCCTCTCAGGAGTAGAAAGAGAGGTGTATAAGATATGATATACTTGTTTACGTCTCGTCGAAGTTTTGGCCAATAAAAATGTTTCTGTAGAACGACCACATTTTTCTCCATGCCACAATGTCCTGCCATCCAACTGTAGTGAGCCTCCCAAATAAACTTTGCATGCTCGCTTGTGGGAACACAGAGATGGACCAAATGGTATAACAGTCCATCTTGGATGTGAAAATTTGTGACATTCTCTCATGTACCCAAGAGTTGATAGGTGGTGGTGAAGTCAGGGTCACGCTGATAAAGTTGGGGTCACTCGGATGCCTCATTCCCATTCGAATGGAGCACTGTGGTGAGTGCATCAATGGGAGGGCGACTGAGGAAGTCAATGACATGATTTGTGCTCCCTGTTTTATACTTGATGTTGAGATGGAACTGTTGTAGGTGTGTGGACCACTTTTGATGGCAGTCGTTCTGCAAATTCCCCTATGTTTGTATGAATTGCAGAGGCTTGTGATCAATGTAGATGATTGTCTCCTTTCCCATAATGTAATGTTTCCATTGACCGCAGGCTTGCACAATGGAATACATTTCTTTGTCATAGTTGGGGTATTTTCGGACATTATTTGAGAGTGTCTCACTATGGTATCCTACTGGATGACCATGTTGAGTGAGAACTGCACCTACATCGTAGTTGGAGGCATCATAATCAATCTTGAATGGTTGTTGCTAATAAGGTAAGGAGAGTACTGGATTTGAGCACAAGCAATGCTTCAGATCATCAAATGCTTGTTGTTGTTTCGACCCCCATGTGAGCGTTTCCTTTCAACCACCCTTGGTTACTTGGCTGACGGCCCATGGAATATGGCAGAATCCCAACACGAACCTTCGGTAGAAGTTGGAAAGTCCCAAGAAGATTTGAAGCTCGGTTAGTGTGGTCAGGGCTAGCCAGTCATGAATGACTTGTATCTTAGTTGGATCCACTTGTACCCCATGCTCATCAATAGTGTAGCCCAAGTATTGGACCTTGTTCATGCCAAAGGAGCATTTTTCCATGTTGGCATATATCTCGTGTTGTCGTAGAGTGCCTAAAACCTGTTGAATATGTTGCATGTGCTCCTCCCAAGTTCTACTGAAGATGAGGATGTCATCTAGATATACCACCAAAAAAGAGTTGGTGAAAGGTATCAATACATCATCCATCAATTTCATGAAATTTGTTGGTGCATTTGTTAAGCTAAAGGGCATGACCAGCCACTCGAAGAGACCTCCTTTAGATTTGAAATTTTTCTTCCATACATCAATTGGTTTGATGGGAACTTGGTGGTAGCCATACTTTAGGTCAAAATTATTGAAGAACTTTCCCCCCTTGATTTGGTCAAGAAGGTCGTCAATTCATGGAAGTGGGCACTGGTTCTTGACTGTGATTTTTTTTAATGCTTTGTAATCAGTGCAAATCCACCAGGTCCTGTTTTTCTTCTACACTGGCACAACCGGGCTTCCACAAGGGGAGAAGTTGGTTCGGATGTGCCCCTTTTGAATCATCTCTTGGATCTGGCACTTGATTTTGTCATTTTTCATCAGCGAGCGATAATAGACTGGTCCATTAGGCAGCGATGCACTGGGGCTTAAATCAATTGGATGCTTGACTTGGTAGTGCGTCGATACCCTGATGGGTGAGGAGAAGATGTCTTTGTATTCTTCCATGATCCCATCCACTTGCTTCTGTTGCAAAGAGAGGCTCTGTGTAGAGGTCGCAGATGTGGCAACAACCTTCTTCTTACTACGAGCATGGATCACAAAGAAGATGAACTTCCCAGTCTATGAAATGACCTTATTGCATTTCTTGGAAGAGATTAAATAAATAGCGGTAGGCGGCACTACCTTTGGTATACTATACAATTGTCTACCCAAAGTAATAATAACAATGTGGGGTATAGACTCGTACACAACATGTCGCTTCCACAAATTCAGTTGTCCTAAAAGAACATCACAAAATTCAAGGGGAACAATATCACGCAATACCTTGTCTTTGAAGGGCTTGATGTTGTAGGGAAAACGACACTGTTGGCTGACACAGAGATCATGTCCTTGGCAAAGCCAACCGTTGGTGTAGGTCTGAGGGTGCGGTGTTATTGGCAGGTCCAACTGCTTGACAACCTCTACTAAAATCGGGTTCTTCTCACTACCGCTATCGACAATGAAATGCAACAGAGTCCCCTTTACCCACATCTTCAAGTGAAAGAGGTGTTCCCCTTCCTATGGTTCTTCTGGTTCACTTGCTTGGACTTTGGTGGTAGCGATAGTGGCACTAGGTTCGACATCAATGATCTACTTCCCACTTTCTGGATTTGATTCAGAGTTAGAATCTGCCTCTGACTAGGAAGATTTCAGCTCGACCACCAATGACTGCTTGGAGTGACTGTTGGCAGACACGAAGATCTCGTCCTTGGAAACGCCAGCCGATGGTGTAGGGATATGGGTGCGATGTTATCAACAGATCCAACTGCTTAACGATCGTTGTTGAAATTAGGTTCTTTTGACTACCGCTATCGACAATGAAATGTAGTGGAGTCCCCTTTACCCACATCTGTGAGTGAAAGAGGCGTTCTCCTTCCTCTTGTTCTTCTGTTTCACTTGGTTGGACTTTGGTGGTAGCGATAGTGGCACTAGGTTATAAATCAATGATCTACTTCGCACTTTCTGGATTTGATTTAGAGTTAGAATCTTCCTCTGACTACGAATCTTTCAGCGCGACCACCAGTGAATGCTTGGAGAAACATTCTTTGGTGTTGTGCGAAGGGATTTTATGGTATTCACATCATTTTCCCATGTCCTTCTTTGACTTCTCATTACCGTTCTTGGGTTGCGGCTTAGACTGGTTATCCTAAGAACGACCATCTTTTCTATGTCCCTTATTTTGTGGGTTGGGGTCACCTTTTCCCGGCTTCAGCTGTGAGGAGTTTGTAGATCCAAACTCTTGCCTCTTCTTCTTAAATTTTTGCTCGATCTTGAAAACATATCTATAAGGTGCACCTAATGATGTGATGTCTATAAAATCCATTTTTGTTTGAATGTATCTAAGCATACAGTCGCGGTATTTGAGCACCAGATGTCATTCAGATTATTTTATACCCAATTTGGTGCATAGGGTATGGAAAATATTGGTGAAATATTGTACTGTTTGGTCCCTTTCCTAACGCAGCGTGGTCCATTTTGTGTACTGGTCCTCGTAGCTTCCAATAGGGTAGTATTGTTCTTTAATGGCATCCTTGAAGGAATCCCATGTGGGGGAGACTGCAAATATTGCAGATTCATTTATGGCCCTTTGCTCAGAGTAAGTATCCCACCAGTTCTTAACATGGGGGACAACCTTGAGGAGCACAAAAGTAATATTTTCCCTATCGAAAAAATTGTGGACCGGAAAATACCCTTTGAGTAGAATCATCCATTTATCTAAAGAATCTGCATCTATCAGTCCTTCAAGTAATGGAATATCAAAATTTACTTGTACCTTGAAGGGGGTTTCATGGTCGCTTGATAAAGATGTGTCTCCTGTGGGCAGTCGTCGAAGGATCCGTGCAAAGTTGTCCATCATTTCGTTCATTTGTCGCGCAGGGGCTTCCTTGAGAAACATTTTAAAAGGACCTCCTGCTCCATCATATTTCTTCTCGTTCCCCATGGGTTGTTGTCGGGCTCGATGTGGCCAATTTTTCAAAGGCTTAACTCGTTCGAGTCCCAACTTCTTGTACCCATATCTTGTCAGGGACATGCACGAAGAAAAATAAATGAAGAACAGACCACTCTGATACCACTGATTTGGATCTATGAGCAGAACGAAAGGAATAACAGACTGAATACAATAACATAGAGATATAGAGAACAACAATATATATCCAGTGAACAATAACTTCTATTGAATAAATAAAATAGGTTGAAACTGTAAAACTACAGAATTGAAAACAACTTGCTCGAATGGTTGTAGTTATCTATGAGAAGAGATGTGGTTGCTACGCGCATATATCTGAGTAGAATGAATACAATGAGGCTCTAGAGGCCTTTTTAACATTACTCATGAATGCCAAAACCCTAGACATCCAAAAAACTAACACTAGGAGATGAAACGCCAAAAGTTATGTGGGCCTCGATGGGTAAGTTGGTACCTCAAATTCCCGAGGTTGTAACTTTTGCATACGACCTCCATTTTAGGTAGGTGATAGCCCGTTGGAAAGGTGTTTTCGAGAACTACACATTATGCCGTCAAACTTTGACTTTAACTATGGCAAACCAAGAAAACACTATTTAGGGCCCCAAAACGGCCCTGGAAGTATAGAAAGATGTACTGACATGACAACTTCAAAAATAAACCAGTTCGATTAGGTGGGTGGCCACCAATCGCCACCTGGAAGATGTGTAGGACTTCAGACAATCCTAGAAGTGTATAACCCACAATTACAAAGAATTATAGAAGAACATGTTGAACTAAAACTGTCAAAATGATCTAGTTGGAATAGGTGGGTGGCCACCAATATCCACTTGGATCACCCATGGCTCTAGGTAAATCCCTCATAGGAATTGAACATTTCCCAATAATGAAAAACTCCTCGCTTTCCACCATTGGATCCAACCCCTTTCGGTGAATTATTATTATTATTATTATACTTTTGAATATTTAATAAAGTGATATTAGATAGCTTTTATAGTTGGTTACTTTAAAGTATAAATGAACACTTATTTTATTTTTTGTTATAATTTGTTGTTATTTTATTAAGATGTTGAAATATTAGATAGCTTTTATAGTTTGTTAGTTCAAAGTCTAGGGAAACATTTGCTTTAGTTTGAGTTTAATTATACTTTGGAGTTTTATGGATATGATTAATATATCAATTTTTTATTCACCACTTTATTTATTTAGGAAAAATAAAAATAAAAAACTTAAAAAATATATTTATATTAAATATACCAAATCCTTTTTCATATATATATATATATATATAATTCTACTTAATTACAACATTTTATTTTATTTTCATTTTTTAAATCTAAAGTTTTTTATATTAATAAAATCTTGGTATTAATCTCAATTAAAAATATATATAAAATAAGATTCATAAAATTTTAGATATTGATTGAAAAATTAAATTTAAAAATTTTAGATATTGATTGAAAAATTAAATTTAAAAAACATTTCATAATAAATTTGAAATATTAAAAGTTTGTGATTTTAATGGCTTTTCTTATCTTCTTAAATTAAAAAAACTTGATATATCACTTAAACCCCCAATCAACTCCACAACTAATATACAATTAAAAAAACTTGATATATCACTTAAACCCCCAATCAACTCCACAACTAATATACAATTATTTATTTCAGACAAATTCAAAATAAACTTAAAAAATACCATTAAAATCTTAATGTTTTGCAAAAGTGCAAAACCAATATTTATAATGAATATATTGCTTAAGATTTACCTAATCAATATCCACCAAAGAATCACTTTGATCACAAACAATTTATTTGGTACTAATAATTTGAAGATCAAAAATTTACTCCAATTACCATTTCATAATATATATTAGTTACTTAATTTAAAAAAAAATCACTTACATAAATATTTGTAAATTCTTTTTCTTTCTTTTATA
>ML781119.1:616725-639952 GCA_009831015.1 Picea engelmannii | reverse complement strand
GAGGTAATATGGGGTACCTAGGGAGGTATCCAATGGGAATGTGGTTATGTATTATTAGTAGAAGTGATTTAATATATGAGAATGTGGTCATTCAATGTAAGGTGGACTAGGTCCACCATATTAATAAAGGCCCACTATGGTAGTTAGATGTAATAAATGAGAGAAGGCTCTCTAGAAGGTTCCTAGGAGATAGATAGAGCTATATAAAGAAGTGTAAGCAATGTAATGAAGCATAGTGAAGAATATTGTGAATGTATCAAGCATTGATTGAGGAGTGTTATCCTTCCTTAAGGATTAATATATGGTGTTACCCTACCTCAAGGATTTTGTCTACATTCTTGTGTTTAGTATTTGGTGAATGGTTTGGCTTATTCTTGTTGATATTGTGGGTTTATTTTGAGATTTATCTCTAGATATATTCAGGTACTTAACAAGTTTCCTGGGCCTCCATGCCAAAAAATCCTAGAATCATAGTCTAGTCCAAAGTATGTCTAAAATATGTTGAAGTCAAAATTCTATTACTCGCTTTTTGAATTTCTAAATTCATTTGAAAAACTGCTCCAAAGAAAATCCTTCCTTCATAAAAAATTTCCCTTTCTTTGCACCCCAAGCTCCCCCTTATTCTCATCACCTTTCGCTTCTTCCATCATCTTTCCTCCTCGAAAGGTCCCCCCCCGACATCCTCTTTGTCCACTTCCCTAACTTAATTTAATAGCAATGAATAATGTACCGACATTTAGTACCTTTCCTTAAATGCATACCACTCATGTACACACACATACCTAAATAATAAAATGTTCCTATCATTTAAATAAAATATTACATCTATTAAATAAATTATATTTAAATCTAACAAGCTAAATTTATTTACTCAACTCAACTAATCAAAATCCTTAAGTCTAATTAATTAACTTAATTAACATCACTAAATTTATTCATTTCAGTTAATTAATTCATTTAGTTAATCTTATTAACTATAATTTATTCACTTAATTGATTCACTTAATTAACATCACTAAATTTATTTATTTCACTTAATTAATATTATTAACTCTAATCATTCAAAGAAAACATCCTTAATTTAATACATTTATAAGTACTAGTCTACATGTGCAAGGTACGGATGCTTAGTTGGTGCATACACAACTCATGTGTGTACTAATGACAACAATCATCATATCTAATGCAATTTCCTATATACTTCCAATCAATAATGCAATCAACCTCACAATGAATAAATCAATCATTAACATTATTAGTAGAATCCATCAATCACAACATTTTAACATGAATGAAACATTTTCGTAGATAACAATAATTGAGTTAAGCATTTACTATTAAGGAATAAAGAGTAAGTCAAACATTTTTCCTATAAGATTAAAACCCCACAACACTCTCAGTTACGCCTAACTCCATGCCTCTCCAACCTACTTCCATATGGTCGATACTATCCTTCCTGTGCTGGACTATAGTGGAGTGTCAACTATATTGAACTAACACTAGATAGAACCCGTAAACGGAAGTGTCGACTACCTTGACCAAGATTTCTCCATGACTCCAAGATTCAAATGATACATGGTGGGAAATGATTCCACCCCTCCTAATAGAACTAGGGTAAAAATCCTATCATGGACCATATGGTGGCACTATGTTCTGGGAAATTTGTCACTGAATATCTAGTTTAGGCAATCGTGCGACCTAAAAATCTTGCACTTTCCCACATATCATAACAATGCAATCAAACCAATATAAATTAACATAAAAATGATTCATATAATATTGTTTCTTGGTTGATGTCAACAACATAGACCACTTATTGTCACCCTTTTTTGGTTATTGCACAACCCATTAAATCTGTAGATTAATTTATAAAAGGAACTCACGCATAAGCATACACTATTAACATGCGATAGCATTTAAACATAACATTAAACTTGATATCCACATACCAAGATATTTCAATTCAAATTTACATGCTAGAAGTAGGTCACATAACATCCATCATTAATCACATAACAATAACCATTCATAATATTTACATACACATAGGTTCACATGTCCAAAATTTGAAGTGCCAAAAGTTAATAGTGTTCGAGAGATAATAAGTAAATGAAAATACGATTATGTCATAAGTAATTCTAGATACCTAAAGTAAAACGGGGCATTACAACAATGGTCCAGCGTGGTCAACCATAATTAAACATAGTGAACCATTGCCAACCTCATTAAACCATGTTCAACCATAGTCACCCATGGTCATCCATGGTCAACCATAGTTTAAAATAATCAACCATGGTTGACCATGGTTAGTTATAATTTTCCATGGTCAAACCATGATTGATCGTAGTGAATATTGGTCATCCTATGTCAACCAAGGTTAAATATGGTCAACGAGGGTCAACCATTATCAACTATAGTAAATGAATGCCAACCATAGTCAATGAAAATTGACCATAGTTAATTATAATTGGGCTAAGTCAAATGTAATGAACTAAATTCAACCATGTGCAATCAAAGTCAACCATAATCTACCATGGTTAAACATAATCAATTATAATGAATTATAGTAAACCATATTCATATATCATAGATATTTGTTTTTTTACAAAAACTAATTTTTTTTATATATATAAAGGGCACGACTGAGGTCGCAAAGTACAAAAGAGGGTGCTGGTATAAGAGAGTAGCTACACATTTTCATCAAAATCTTACTACAAGGAGTTTTCCACAGATTCTATTGTTGTAATCTATCTTTATCAGAATTATCTAAACAAAATTGTCTCCCGATAAGATTAAATTTCGTCATTTTTACAAAATTGGGAAAGCCTTACTACTCTTCTTACATACGATCTTCCTCGGGACCTCATTCTTATTCTGGCGGTGGTTCCAGGGCTAGATTAAGGTCAGGAAGTACTGGGTCTTCCCTGCTCCCAATCTCCTCATTCTGAATTTTCTTTGTAGAATTGTGGGTTCTGGCTTCATGCATTGCTTCCATTCTTTCCCCTTGCTATCTGAGATATTTGAGCTCGTCTTGAAGATAGTTGATCAGGGTGTGGTGTTGCACCAATGTCTCCAGAGTGAAGTTTAATGTGGAGATGTAGAAGTCCAACCGTAGAGACAATTTTTGTGTGGTGGAGAAGTTGTCTTCCACCAACTCGTCCTCCAACCTCTCATGACCTGGTCATTGAGACATTTTAGTAGACAATATTGCTGTTGGAACCTTCCTATGCTTGTTGTTGGAACCTTCATCTGTGCTATCGATGGTGCTGTCGGATTTTGTGTCTCATTTGTAGTGTTGGCCTCTATAATTTCCTTTATTAGTGATGCCTTTTGTTGCTCCTCCTCTAGCTAAACTGACAATGAGGCAGCCAAGAACTGTATGGAGCCTTTCACTATTTCCAGAGACAATTTTTCCTCTGTAGTGTCCTCTGTTGCAGCCTTTGGATAGACCAGTGACAATGATGATCGGGTGGTCATTGTTTGCTTCTTCCTTTCCTACTTCACCACGTCTTCTGGAGTTGTTCTCTAAACTCTACCTAACACTTCTCTTTAAATTCCCTTCCCATGGCAAACATTGCATTATCAAATTCTTCTTTAGTTTCCAGAGACAATGAATCGGGCTCTGTCCATCTCGAATTCCCCTTGTGGCTAAGAACAAAGTACGTGCATGCTTAGGGAAGGAATGATGCTCAATTGAGGATGCGGCAGGCACTGCCAGCATCCACATGTAGTGGATCATGGCTTCAATACCTTCACAAGCCTTCAACACGAGAAAAATTAATGAGGAGGTGAGGGAGCTGGAGACTGGGCGGGCGTGGAATGATGAAAGAAGAAGGTTCCCATGGAGTATGAACTCCTTGCATACAAAGAGATCCATATGCGCGTACTAGAGGTACTAGCTCCCACAAACAAGAGGATGATCAAGTACACAAATCCTCCGAGCTTGATGCTTAGCTTTCTAGAAATACCTTTTCACTGAATCGTCGCATGGAAGTGGTTGCCAGGTGGAGTGCAGATCCAAGGGGGTTGAGGCATTATGGGGGACCAAGAATTAAGAGCCTTCCTAGGACTTCCATATGACCTGGGCCTCTTTCTATAACTAGATTATCTTGATCGTCTGTTATCCCATTGTTTATGCGCTAAATATGGTAAAAGGTAGAGTGCATGGTAGATAACATATCTCTCATTCTTTCTATGAGCCTTTTCAGATTTGTATTCTTCGGGTTTCTTCTTTTGATGAAGTAGTGAATTATGTTGTTGGAGTCCACTAGAATGATTAACTGGTTGAGCTGTCGTTCCTGGGCTAGTTGAGATCCTTGGAAGAGTGCATAGGCCTCTGCTAGATTATTGGTGGTTATGCCCATATTCCACAAGTAAGTTAGAAATATTTGTCCTCTAGGGCTGAAAAAAACCCCTCCCACACCTGCCTCCCCTGGGTTCCCTTTTAAGGCACCATCTAAACAGAGAACATGACTATTTTGGGTGTTTAATATCATAGATATTTTAATATTATTTATATTAATATTTTTATTCACAAATCCACTAATTCTCCCATGCATGTTGGTCGTCAACCATTGCAACCACGTAATTAAAGGTGTTTGTTATACATCAATCAATATTATTCCCCACCTTATTAAGAATAGTCAATGAAAATCAACCATATTCAATCTTAATCAACCAAAGTCAAACATAATGAACAAAAAATAAGCATAGTCAAACATGGTCAACCATCATTAACCATGGAAATCAAAGCCAAGCACGATCAAATATGATCAACTATAGTCAATATTCAAATATAATAGATATTTTACTTCATTGGTATTAATATTTTAATCCACAAATCCATTAATTCTCCCCATGCATGTTGGTCGTCAATTAATGGAACCACACAATTAAAGATGGTTGTTATAGACGATATCTTCCACCTTATTTAACCAAATCCTATGAAAGTTGACTAAAGCAAACCATAATCAACCAAAATCAAACATAGTAAACCAAAATCAAGTATAGTCAAACATGATCAACCATAATAAACCACATACAATCAAAGTCAATCATAATCAACCATGATCAATTATCATCAACCATAATCAAATATCACAAATATTTTATTAATATTAATATTTTATTCACGAATCCACTCATTTTGTCCATACATATGAGGGGTCAACTAATGAAATCACATAAGTAAAAGGAATTGTTATAAGTGAGATGACACTACTCTCTCCATGCATCACGTAGTCATCCAATCACTAATTTAGTGTCGTTCATTCTTCAATACCCATCAAACCAATAAAATGGAAATTCGATAAACCAATCATTGTCTTACTGCATGATGCTTAATATTGACCATCAACTTAATAATCATTTCAAGTGTTATACATTGTATTGTCAAATGTTTACAATCCTATATACTTTTTCTTGTTCATTCCATTCCAACTACTAAAATAAGTGATTCCCAAGAAGCTTGATATTACCTATGCCTGCATAATACTCGAAAATCACATTCATCCACTTTGCCAATAATTGACAATTTTTTAGACCACTATGCAACTTAACAAAATCCTTAATACCCTTAATACCCCCAACAGTACCCACATCAGGTAACTCCCTACAAGCCTTCAATTTAACTTTCCAAGGCTCTTACAAAGAATCCCAACTTTAATCAAGCCCTCATATTTTATGCTTATCATTCTCTCATCACACTGGAGGGCAAGCTTGGTCACGTGATCGACCTTGGTGAAGAGGCCCAAGATCCTGCCTTTCTATTCGACAGATCATCCAAGGAGATTCGTTGACGACTCGAACCGTCGACGAGCAACCATCTGTTGCACACCTTAGAGCATCGTTGTCGGTCGCCAGAGCTCAGGCTACAGAAGATTAACGTCCACGTCAGATTAGCGCCGACAATCACATTAAGATCTGCCGACATGTGTTTGTGATGGTTAGGAGAAAGGTTATATCAACCTCAACAAGCGTGGGGTTTTAGAGGAAGATATTTAGCACTGAGAGGAGAGGTATAATAATAGGAAGTTGGTGTTGAGACTGATTAAGGTATAATAATAGGAAGTTGGTGTTGAGACTGATTAGTCTAAAAGTTTTATTTTTATTTTTTATTTTTTAATTAACATTTGAATTGGAATATGTTAATATAATGTGTAGGTCAAATTTTAATTTTACTTTGCTTAAATTAAATTTTGCTTAAATTAAATTTTGAAAGTATAAATAAATTTAGTGTATTCAAAAATTCTAAAAAAACTCTTCAAATATGTTATTTCAACCATTAAAATTTGCAATTTTAACTATTTTTTTTAATTTTTAACAAAATTTTAATCTTCTAAATTTCTAACTAAACTTCAACATGAGTAGTTTATAATCTTTCTTTTTCTCCCTAATTACAAGTGATTGTTTTTGTTCGCCTAGTTGTCCTTTCATGTTTCGTCCAATTGGTGGAATGCTTTTTTTCTTTCTAATGATTCCTCATGGTAGGGGAATGCAAGTTCCTTTGTGTTTATTTTCTCTAACCAATTAGCAGATTCATCTTTTTCAATGAATGTTGAGGATGAAACACTATGAAATTTGGCTTATAATTTAATTTTCTAAGGCTCTATACTCAGTGAGGTTTGAATGAACTTGGGTGGTAAAATGTTTCAACTAATATAATATAAGTCATACAAGTTAGTCTTTATTTTACGAATGTCAAAAAGTTCGAATATGACTATGGTTTATTGGGTTCTTCATAGCGGTGCTTAATTTTGTTCTTTGAGAAGCACTGGATTTTGTTTCTTTATAACCTTAAACATTACAATACTTTTTTTTCTTATGTTCTTATCTAGAGTTCAATGCACAAAGACTATAATTACCATTTCAAGTTTAGGGTAAGTGCACCAAGTTCAAGGCTGAAAAAATGGCAAGCCATGCAGCAGAACACACACTTGCAGTGCACGCATTCCTAAACCTTTAGGTTTGGAGGTGGACAAACCTCCACGAGGCTTACCACGTAGGTTTAGTGGAAAGAACGTGTGCACGTTCTTAGTAACGCGTGTGCAATCTTAAGAACGCGCATATGTTCCTATTGATAAACTTTTTAAAGAGGCCAAGAGCGCAATTTGTGGTCATTGTGCACAAACCACCCTTGCATTTCTACTCTCATTGAGAAAATAAAGGAGCTAGAGACGAGCTAGGGAGGAAGGATCTTGCCACCATGTCCATGTATGTTTGATTTATCTTATTTTTAACCCAATTTAGTCATTTGCTTCCAAGAATCTAAATTAAAAAAAAATTGTAATTTTGTATTTTAATTAAAAAACCAACCTAATTTAGATGCCATGACTTTTAAATTGCAGAATATATAATAAAATGGAACCCCGAGACAATGAAAACCGCTCATAAGAAAACCAGGAAGATCAAAACCCCAACCCAC
This sequence comes from Picea engelmannii, assembly GCA_009831015.1. NCBI lineage: Eukaryota > Viridiplantae > Streptophyta > Pinopsida > Pinales > Pinaceae > Picea > Picea engelmannii. The sequence continues at coordinate 632,529 of ML781119.1, read as the reverse complement.
CACAACCACCCAATGTAAACACTCAAATTGATGAGGGGTTGGTTATATTAAGAACCGTTGAGGAATAATTAAGGGACACTAGAGAGCCTAGCAAAGTCTCCTTGGCCACTTCTTTGGACATCATTGTGAATTCCATTGCAATTTCCCAAGGGAAATTGACCTCTATTTTTTATTATAGTGAAAGAATGTATGAGTACTACAACATTGGTTTGGACATAAACCAAGTCAAAGACCTAAGCATTTCATAACCAAAATTATTGTCTATTTTTAGGGATCCTAGAACTAGAAAAGAACTACCATTGAACAAGAAACACATCTCCATTGACTGGTGCATCCATCTCCAAATTAGTCAAAATTGGATGGATACGTGGTATATGATTTTTGATAAACCTCCCTGCTATAACAGGGAGATGCCCTTATTTTTTTTTGAGAAAATTATGGGGTGAGTTTATTTTGGGTAAGCATGTCAACTACTTTGACATTGGAGACTTCCATGGGGTGGTTCTAGGGTCCGCACATGACCGAGAGCATGTCAGGTGCGACCCTGTGTTAGGTCTTCGTCCCCCCAGGCGAAGGCCTGACCCCCCTACCCAACATCCTCTTGTTGCAGAGAGCTTGCAACAAGTAAATCTTGTCATCTCATAATTGAAATGTAGCCTAGTGCAACATAGTAGCTTTGTTGCACTATTTGGGAAGGAGGTGTTGGCCAATGACATTGATAGAGGGGTTGGAGGTTCAACATGCACGACATATTACAGTGAGGAGAGAGCACATGGACATGACAAACGCCTATGTGAACCTCACAGATGATTGAGGTGTGAGAAGACATGTTATGGGCCTATAAATCCCAGTGGACAACATAACTTCATGGAGGAGGTTAGTATCATAACCCTCTTTATGTTATTCATCATTATGTGTATTTATATTTATTTTGTATTATGTGTATTTATATCGATATTTTATTTATGTTGTTTTGCAATTGTTATGTCCTAGTAGTAGACCCTCTACACCGATGGATGCATCAATTCCTAGCCCCACCATTGATGTGAAAGTAGAGGAAGCTTGTTCATTGGTTGTATTTCACACGCAAGTATGTGTCACATATGATAAATTCACCATATTCATTTCTTTGTTTTATGGCATCCTCAAATTTTTAATGTTCTCATATTTCTACAAGATTTGAGACTAGGCTTTGTTAGGGAATGTCCATATAGGATGGACAAGTCACCTGCATCACATGTATCATGTGTAGAGTTAAATATCGTATAATTCTCAAATTGTTTGTTTTTATGTTTTTTATTTTTACTAGTTGGTACTAATAGTTCAATTTTATTAATATGTATGCAGGTTGTGGATATATTTGATAGCTATAGTACTATTGCACTCCCTAAGCACCTAGACATTGCTTATAGGCTACCTTTCTCGAGGCCCAGGGATTTTCAATCACTTGTACAACCTATGGGGGTCCATCGCTACCCACCCTCAGCATTTCCATTGGCCCCATTGACCAAGACTGCCACAGTAGAGGTTTTCTTGGAGTAGGTTGTACAACCTAGTGCTCCATCTACCAATGAATCTCCATTGAGGCCTGAGATATTCACTGTGAGATAATGCATTGATGATAATTTTTTATGTTTCATGAATTTGATTTTACACATATTTGTTTAATTTTCTTGACTTGATCCTTGTAACTAATGCAGGGTGGCATCGCGGAGAGACTGCGGTCGCAGATGAGGGTAACACCCTCACAATTAAATGTAGCATATGTGGTGAGTTGTCTTAAGTTAAATTACAAAGTATCAATTTGTATGTTGATTAATTCATTGAGGAAAAAAACTTATAACAATGTTTATTCTTTATGCAGTGTTCAGAGTGTCGAAGCATGCCTAGGCCTAGAACCTCTCGAGGTGCTTCCTTGAGCAAGAGAAGAAAGATTGATTTCCAGGATGCTCTTGAGGGTGGCAAGGGTGGAAGTGGTCAATGATTGACCAACTACTTCCATTTTGTATCTAGGTCACCATATAAATGTTTCTTATGTTAGGGCACTTTTTTTCACTTTGTATATTGGGCACGAGTTCCCATTTTGTAAAAAATGAACAATTTAGATGATGTTGAATATATCTATATATATATATATCATGGCATGTCTTTTATGAATCTTATTGTCTCTGCATTTTATGTTGATGAATATATGAATTTCAAAGTGTTTGAATTCCAAAGTGTATGAATTTTATGTGTATTAATCCCTTGACTTTTTTTCTAAAGTGATTATAAATACTTACATTACGCATTAAGGAATATCTTATGGTGGAAAATATTGCTAAGTGATCAATTCATATGCAATTAATGGTTCTCAAGTAGAATTCCTTGCTAATCAACCATGCATCTCTACATCATTGACATGGGGCCCTATGTGGGCCCTTTTGGAGTATTACAACAACATCGAGGGCATGATTTTGTGCTTTGGTCTCGCTCATCAGTGTTTTCGTCCACGTTAGATTAGCATCAACAATCTCATTAAGATCCACCAACAGGTGTTTGTGATGGTTAGGAGAAGGGTTATATCAACCTCAACAAGTGTGGGGTTTCAGAGGAAGATATTTATCACTGAGAGGAGAGGTATAATAATAGGATGTTGGTGTTGAGACTACTTAGTGTAAAAAATTTATTTTTATTTTTTATTTTATTATTTAACCTTGTAGTTGGACTATCAAAGTTTAATTTTACTATGCTTAAATTACAATTTTGAAAGTATAAATAGATTTAGTGTCTTCAAAAACTCCAAAAAACTCTTCAAATATGTTATTTCAACCACTAAAATTTGCAATTCCAACTATCCTTCTAAATTTATAACAAAATTTTAATCTTATAAATTTCTAACTAAATTTCAACATGAGTAGCCTATAACCTTTGGGTTTCCCCTTAGTTATAAGTGATTTTTTTTTTTCCGCCTAGTTGTCCTTTCATGTTTCGTCCAATTGGTGGATTTCTTTTGATTGATTCATCACTTCTACATCATTAGATTTTTCTTCTACACTTGTCCTTTTCAGAATAGGATTCATGTTTTGCATGCATAACTTTATTTTTATTTGATTCCCCACTGATGCTTATTTCTAATGATTCCTCAAGGTAGGGGAAGGCAAGTTCCTTTGTGTTTATTTCCTCTAACCAATTAGTAGATTCATCTTTTTCGTGAATGTTGAGGAGGAAACACTATTAAAATTGGCTTATAATTTAATTTTCTAAGGCTCTATACTTAGTGAGGTTTGAATGAACTTGGGTGGTAAAATGTTTCAACTAATAGAATATAAGTCATACAAGTTAGTCTTTATTTTGTTTCTTTATAACCTCAAACATTACAAATTTTTTTTCTTATGTTCTTATCTGGAGTTCAATGTACAAAGACTATAATTACCATTTCAAGTTTAGGGTAATTGCATCAAGTTCATGGCCGAAAAAGTGGCAAGCCATGCAACATGAACACACACTTACAGTGCACACATTCCTAAACCTTTAGGTTTGGAGGTGGACAAACCTCCACGAGGCTTACCAGGTAGGTTTAGTGGTAAGAACACATGCGTGTTCTTAGGAACACGTGCACATTCTTAAGAACAAGTGCACATTCTTAGGAATGTGTGCACATTCTTAAGAACGTGCACACGTTCCTACTGAGAATTTTTTTTAAGAGGCCATGAGCGCGATTTGTGGCCATTGCACACAAGTCACCCTTACATTTCTACTCTCATTGAGTGAATAAAGGAGCTAGGGAGGAAGGATATTTCCACTGTGTCCATGTATGTTTGATTTATCTTATTTTTAACCCAATTTAGTCATTTGCTTCCAATAATCTAAATTAAAAAAAAAATTGTAATTTTGTATTTTAATTAAAAAACCAACCTAATTTAGATGCCATGGATTTTAAATTGCAGCATATATAATAAAATGGAACCCAGAGACAATGAAAACTACTCAGAAGAAAACCAAGAAGATCAAAACCCCAACACACCACAACCACCCAATGTAAACACTCAAATTGATGAGGGGTTGGTTATATTAAGAACCCTTGAGGAACAATTAAGGGACACTAGAGAGCCTAGCAGAGTCTCCTTGGCCACTTATTTGGACATCATTGTGAAGTCCATTGCAAGTGCCCAAGGGAAATTGACCTTTATTTATGATTATAGGGCAAGAATGTATGAGTAATAAAACACTATTTTGGATCGAAACCAAGTCAAAGACCTAGGAATTTCATAACCACAATTATTGTCTATTTTTAGGGATCCTAGAGCTGGACAAGAACTACCATTGAACATGAAACACATCTCCATGATTGATTGGTGCATCCATCTCCAGATTAGTCAAAATTGGATGGATAGGTTGTATAAGATTTTTGATAAACCTCCCTGCAATAACAAGGAGATGCCCTTATATTTTTTGAGAAAATTATGAGTTGAGTTTATTTTGGGTAAGCATGTCAACTACTTTGACATTGGAGGCTTCCATGGGGTGGGTATAGGGTCTGCACATGACTGAGAGCATGTTGGGTGGGACCCTCTGTTAGGTATTCATCCCCACAAGAGAAGGCCAGATCCCCCTACCGAACATCCTCTTGTTACAGAGATCTTACAACAAGTAAAGCTAGTCATCTCATAATTGACTCGTAGCCTAGTGCAACACAGTATATTTGTTGCACTATTTGGTCAAGAGGTGTTGGCTAGTGACATTGATAGAGGGGTTGGAGGTTCAACATGCACGACATATTATAGTGAGGAGAGGGAACATGGAAATAAAAACCATCCATGTGAACCTCACACATGCTTGAGGTGCGAGCAAACATGCTATGGGCCTATAAATCTCAATGGACAACATAAATTCATGGAGGAGGTTAGTATCATAACCCTCTTTATGTTCTTCATTGTTATGTGTATCTATATTTATTTTGTATTATGTGTATTTATATTCATATTTTATTTATGTTTTTTTACAGTTGTTATGTCCTAGCAGTAGACCCTCTACACTGATGGATGCATCAATTCCTAGCCCCACCACTGATGTGACAGTAGAGTAAACATATTCATTGGATGCACCCCACATGAAGGTATGTGTCACATATGATAAATTCACCATAGTCATTTATTTATTTTATGGCATCCTCAAATTTTTAATGTTCTCATATTTCTATAGGATTTGTCGAGGAATGTCCATATAGGATGGACAAGTCACCTACATCACATGTATCATGTGTAGAGTTAAATATCGTATAATTATCAAATTGTTTGTGTTTATGTTTTTGATTTTTACTATTTGGTACTAATAATTCAATGTTATTAATATGTATGTAGGATGTGGATATATTTGATAGCTATAGTACTATTGGACTCCCTAAAAACCTGGGCATTACTTCTAGGTTACCTTTCTCTATGCCTACAGAGTTGCAATCACTTGTACAACCTATGGGGGTCCATCACTACCCACCCTCAACATTTCCATTGGCCCCATCAATTGAGATTTCCATAGTAGAGGTTGTCTTGGAGTAGGTTGTACAACCTAGTGCTCCATCTACCAATGAATCTCCATCGAGGCCTGAGATAATCACGGTGAGATAATGCATTGATGATAATTTTTTATGTTTCATGAATTTTATTTTACACATTTTTGTTTAATTTTCTTGACTTGATCCTTGTAACTGATGCAGGGTGGCATCACAGAAAGACTATGGTTGCAGAGGAGGGTAACACCCTCACAATTGAGAGTAGCATATGTGGTGAGTTGTCTTAGGTTAAATTACAAAGTATCATTTTGTATGTTTATTAATTCATTGAGAAAAAAACATTATAACAATGTTTATTCTTTATGCAGTCTCTAGAGCATCAAAGCATGCCTAGGCATAGAACCTCTCGAGGTGCTTCCTCGAGCAGGAGAAGAAATATTGATTTCCAGGATGCTCTTGAGGGTGGTGAGGGTGGAAGTGGTCAATGATTGACCAACTATTGCCATTTTGTATCTAGGCCACCATATGGATGTTTCTTATGTTAGGGAACTTGTTTTCACTTTGTAAATTGGGCACGAGTTTCCATTTTGTAAAAATTGAACAATTTAGACGATGTTGAATATATATATATATATCATGGAACGTTTTTTATGAATCTCATTTTTTCTGCATTTTATACTGATGAATATATGAATTTGAAAGTGTATGAATTTTATGTGTATTAATCTCTTGATTTTTTTTCTAAAGTGATTATAAATACTTTCATTACGCATTAAGGAATATCTTATGGTGGAAAATATTGCTAAGTGATCAATCCATAGGAAATTAATGGTTATCAAGTAGCATTTCTTGCTAATCAACCATGTATCTCTACATCATCGATAGATCATTCCTTTTGAATTATTTGCATGAATGTTATGGATATCCATTTTCTAACTCACAACCAACAATGCATGGACTACTTCTTGAATTATCTCAATCTAAATCCAATGACAATCAACACTCAAATAATGGTAACTTGAAAATATTGTGACCTAAAAAATGGCATATTACAATAATTTATTATAGAAATAAATTTTCTTATTTATCTTCTACATAATTCTAAATCACTTAACAATCTCAGCTCAATGTTATGTCAAATGAACCTCCATAAATAGTACTATAATTACTCAATTATGAAGATGAAATAAGATAAAATTCAATTATGAAAGTACCCAAGATTTGGACAACCCAAACACTTAATATATATTTAGAATATGAATTACATGCACCTACTAATATCTTAACAAGGGTTTCTAGAAGTTGGGTTCTTCGAACCCTAGTGATGGAATCCATAAGATAACATTAACCAATAGATCACTTCATTAGAGATCATCAACAAGGTAGTAAGTCCTTTTTGGAACCTACAGTTTTATCCCACACTTGTACAAGATCAACTCCCTCTATCTTCTCGATAACAAGAACATTAGGTAGCACTAAGGTTTTAAAATTCCATAAAACCCTAACTTCTTCTCTTACTAGAGATACATGATAAAAATATTTCTTTTCTCATGTAGGTATAAGTCCTAGTATTCCTAGTCTCCTTACGACAACACCTTTACCCTAGTATTCCCTTGACATTGCTTTGAGGAGCCTAGTTGTTAGTTTCTTAGTTGATTCAATCCATAATTTGACCATTTTCTCAGTCACACACATTAGTCCCCTCTTTCTATGCATGAAATAAATAAAATCATTTGATTTATGTGTAACCCTTCATAAATGCCAAAAAAATAAATAAATGACTCATTAATGAACTCATGTTTGTTTAGATTGTGTAGTGGGTATATGAAAATTTTGTTAAACCCATCAATTCTTAATAAAATTTATTCAGTATTCCATGATGTCCACTAAACTTATTTATTTTGATCAATAGATGAGATAGTTCACATGGAAACTAGATCTTAGAATGGGTATTATTTTCCACCTACAAATAAAGGTTTTGAGGTTACATTTCATGAAACACCATAGAAAGTAATGTTATGCTACCAAAATTCCTCTAGGGAAACTTGAAACCATTATTCTTTTCCCTTCACCATTATGAGAGTTTATTGCACACTCCTACCCAATTTTTGGGTTAGAGAACACAAAAAGACAAAGGTCCCTCTCAAGCCAATCCTACAAACCTATTTATGCCATGCCATTTCCATGCCATTGATTTCCATTCCATGCCATATCCATGCCATTGTCATGCCTTTCCAAGTCATTCCATGCGATGCCATTTCCATGCCATGCCATTGCCACGCCTTTCCATGTCATTTCCAAGCCATGCCTTTCCATGTCATGCCATTGTCATGCCATTCCATTTCCATGACTTGCCATGTCATATTATTTCCATGCCATTTCCATGGAAAGCATGTCATTTCCATGCCTTGTCAAGCCATTCCATGTCATGCCATTTCCATTTCTATGCCATGCCATTTTCATGTAGCTTCCCATGTCTTGGAATGTAGCTTCCCATTTTAACCTATATAACAATAAATATAATGTTCCATAAAATTATTGAAGAAAAAATTCAAATCAAAATGTCGATTGAAATGAAACAAGAAAAAAAAAAAAGAAGAAAAATTTCCATGCCTCACAATTAAACCCTAGGAATACACCTTGATACCTTTTATTAAATTTATTTCATAATTTTTATCCCTTTAGGGTTGTCATGCTTGAATATTGCAGGGTTGTCATGTTTCATCTTGTATTTAAACATGCATTTGTTATTTAAACCCTAGTTTCAACTTTCATTTTTATCCCCCTTTTGTTTAATGATTACTTGTTTTAAGGGTTGTTATAATTTTCCTTGTATTAAAGGGTTATATTTTTCCTTGTTTTAAGGGTTGTTATAATTTTTCTTGACCTCCCTACTGTGGAGTTAACAATGTTGCGGTTCTTTCCCCTTCAATCACTATTGGATCAACTGTGGGAGGAGAGTGGACATGGGATTCACTATTTTCTTGAACATTTGACTTTCCAACAAGAGATTGCACCATATGAACTTCTTCACCACAATGTTGTACATTGATTGCTTCTCTAATTTCATCCATTGTATAATTATCTCAAAGCAAATCCTCCATCATCTGGTCATCCAAAACAAGTTTTCTTGATGATATACTAGATGGATTTCTCTCTAATGAACTCTTGCACTTTTCTTCTAGTGATGGAGGAGAAATGATAGTGGCATCTATTATACTAGAAATTGGATTTCCCTCTTCTGAAAGCCTATGCTTTGGCATATGTAAATTTTCTTTTTCTCCTTCTTCTTCTACCTTTTCGATCAGTTTCTTTTTTCTCAAGGACTTTCTTTCTAGAATATGTAGGTTCCCCATGTTTAAAGACAAAAATTGGCTTCCAAACACCCACCAAAAATTTGTCTTTGTATTATGTAATAAGGCACAACCAAGTGGAGAAATTTGTTTTTGTATTACAAAAAAATACACATCTAATAATTCCAATTCCAGTTGCACTTGGAAAAATTTGTCTTCCAATTCCAAGAAGACACAAGAAGATACAAACAACAATTCCAATTTAACATGGACACAATTGTCTTCCAATTCCAAGTAGACACAAGAAGATACAAACTACAATTCCAAGTGGACTTGGACAAATTTGTCTTCCAATTCCAATAAGACACAAGAATATACAAACAACAATTCCAATTACACTTGGAAAAATTTGTCTTCCAATTCCAAGAAGACACAAGAAGATAGAAACAAAAATTCCAATTTCACTTGACAAATTCGTCTTCCAAATTTTCCTACAATGGCCTCGCAATAACAAAAAATTGTCAATGAATCAAGCAAGAACACTAAAATAAGAAAAAGATGTCTTTGTGCACTATTTTTGTCTGAATATGTCACATATTGTTTATCAGACTTGAAATATATGAGCTGATGGAGTGTGATTGGAACCAAAAAATGCTGAGTATAAACACATGTCTGTTCCTATAACGTGTGCACACTAAAGCGCATGTGTGTTCTAGGAATGCACACACATTCCTCTTGAGAATAAACATCCAACACTTGTATCTCAATCAAGTCACAAAAGTGCATGTGTGCTATTAATGTAATGAATAGAGACTTTATTATAGGCCAAACATATTTATGAATAAATATGTATAGGGGTATGGGGACAAATAAGGCCTAACAGGTTAGGATTGAAAGTGTTTTCAAAGATAGATAAATGGTTAGAGCACCAAGATGTGGGTGATATGGGTGCAAGGGTTGTACAAAAGGTATTTGCATAATTCACTCAAGGCTCAAGTCTAGAGGGGGTTAATTTTTTAGTATAATTTATGCATAGGATTATATGGATCTAGGGGGGTCTATGTCATGGTCTACGTCAATATCTAGGTCATCATCTAAATCTATCTCTAGCTCTATCTCGTGGTCTAGGTCATGGTCTATGTCAAGCTCTAGGTCATCATCTAAATCTAGATCTAGATCTATGTCTTGGTGTAGGTCATGGTATAGGTCTATGTCATGGTCATCGTATAGGTCTAGGTCATGCCCCATGTCTTTTCATGTCTAGGTATTTCTATGTCTAGGTTTAGGTCTAGTATTCACATGTCTATGTTAAGGACATTTCTTTCCTTATGATTTAGAGAGGGGAGATGCAGAGAGAGGAAGAAAGATAGCATGATAGGGGGAGAGGGGAAGAAAAAGAGAGTGAGGTATAGGGACACAGAGAGGGGTGGTAGAGAGTGAGAGAGTGAGAGGAATAGGGGAAAAAGAGGGAAGGGGGGTTATATAAATGAAAAGAGACCAAGGTGAGGAGAGTGGGGGAGAGAGAGGGAGGAAGATACATGGAGAGAGAGAGGGGCTTAGATGCAAGAGGTAAAGAGAAAAGGGGGAAAATATTGAATGTTTGAGAGTGTGAAAGGGTGGGAGAGGAATACCAAGAGGAGGGTGTAGAGAGAGAGAGAGGTAGGATAGAGAGTGAGAGTGAGGCTAACAAAAAGGAGAGAGAGAAAGAGGTAGTATATTTAGGAGAAAAAGAGGGTATAAATAGTGGGAGGGAGGGACAAAGGGGAAGAGGAAGGGGGAGAGAGATATAAAGAGATATGAGGAGACTTGGAGGTGGTGAGAGAGAGAGAAGTTAGGGAGTGAGAGCGAGACTAACAAAAAGGAGAGAGAGAAAGCGCCAGTAGATGTAAGAGAGAAAGAGAGAAGAGATAGGGGGAGGGAGGAGGAGAGATGGAGGGAGGAAGGGGTAGAGAGAGAATGTGTGAGTATGAGAGAGGGGGAAGAGAAAGAAAGATAGGAGGGCTGGACAAGGAGTGTTCGAGTGTGTGAGAGGGAGGGAGAGGGAGACAAAGTGAGGGGGTAGAGAGAGAGAGTGAGAGAAATGGTGGGAGAGATAGTGGGGAGGCATAGATGTATGAGAGAGAGAGAGAGAGAGAGAGAGAGAGANGGGAGAGAGAGAAAGACAGGGTGGGTGGAGCGGGTAGAGAGAGAGTGAGACTAAGTGTGAGAAGAAGGGGGTAGATAGAGGTAAGGGGGGTAGAGAGATATACAGAGAGAAATGGGGGGAGATTATAGGAGAGAGAGGGAGGTAGATATAGTGAGATTGAGACTAACGACAACAAGATAAATAAAGAAGTGGTAGATGTAGGATATAAAGAAAGGAGATATAGAGGGAGGAGGGGGGTAGAGAGAGAATGTGTGAGTGTGAGAAGGGGGAAGAGAAAGAAAGAGAGCGGGGCTGGACAAGGAGTGTTTGAGTGTGTGAGAGGGAGGGAGAGGGAGAAAAATAGAGTGAGTAGAGAGAGAGAGAGTGAGAGGAAGGTGGGAGAGATAGTGGGGAGGGGTAGATGTATGAGAGAGAGAGAGGAGAGATATTGGGAGGGAGGGGGAGAGAGAGAGTGAGGGAGGAGGGGGTGGAGAGAGAGTGAGAATGATTTTGATAGGAAGGGGGGAGATATAGTTATGTAAGAGCATCCTTCCACACTAGCATATGCGCCAACAAGCCAACACATAGGCGCGTATTGGGGAAAGGGAGAGGCACATACCTCCCCATTTTTAAATTTGAAATATGATCCTATAGGGATTAATGATGTAAGGTTGAGTGAAAACCAAGCCATGCCTTTCTGCAGGCAGAAGATAAGGTCACCTTTAATGGATGACAGTTTGATGGCTCTAGATTCAATTTAGACTAGATGGCCATTAAAGAAACTTCAATGTAATACATGAGGTTAGGTGAGGATAGGAGAAACTTGAGGAGCCCCTCGTTTTGGTAAAAGGAAATATCTTTGTATTGGATTGATCATGAGAGAGAGAGAGAGAGACTCAAGGGAAGAGAGATCTCAGAAACATAACTCAATGTAGAGAGTTAGGAATCCTCAGAGGAGGAGATATGAGCTATAATAGTTCTTTGAGAGAGCTTGAGAAAGATGAGTCTCTGTTATAGTCTAGCCTGCACATATTGTAATCATATTTTCATATTAATGAAAAGACAACAATTTTTCCTGCACATGGTTGTTTATGTTTTTATCTGTTTCATGAATGTATGTTGTAGATGTATGATAGGTTTCATATGTAGTAGGGTGATATATTTCTTTATATTTGTTCGGTTCATGATATCATTTTGGGTTCTTTAGGCTATGCAAGTAATGCACAACAGAACATTGGTGGTTATGTAACCAACACAAGGAGTGTGCATCTGAACTTTGTGGAGTTAGAAAAGAATGTGTCAGGAGGGTGCATCAAAGTGATAACAACTCAAGGGAAACCTCAATGTTGTTGAATACCTTGGAGGGTAAAATTTGAAGAGGAAGCAAACATAGGTAGAGTCATTGAGAAATTTGTATATCTCTGCTAGGTGGGCATCGAGCAGGTGCAAGTGTGCATGAGGAGAAATCTATGTTGAGTTCAAAGAGAAGAGTATCAAAGGAAGATACTCACAGAGTTGTTGAACACTCTGTAGAAAACGCTCAACAAGGTGTGATTTGAGAGAGAGGTTGCCACGAGGGCACCAAAGCCCTTTGAAGGGAGAACAAGGGTTGAGAACCTTAGGACACTGAGTAAAGAAAAAGGCTCAAAAGAAATAACACTTTCTGAAGTGCAGCCGATACCCATAAAATTGGGCTCGCAAGAGGAGCAAAGGTCGAAGCCTTTGAAAACTTAAAAAATATTCCAAGTTAGAATAAATCAAAATCTCAGGAGGAGTGTTGGCTCGCCGATATAACACTTTTTGAACCCTCTACATTCACTTCTACACCCCTTATTTCGCTCTCTCACCTTATAAACACATTTATATTTTCACTCATACAACTAAATACCCAGTAAGTCTAGTAACGTATGGTCATCTCTTAATTTCCTTTTATTTTAATGATTAAATACAATTTTTAGAGGGTTCATGACTTATTGTATTAGAAATTCAACATTCTTTGATTTCAGGTGGAGATATACGATGAGGACTCTCCATAATTCAGAATGTTCTAGCTCACTTAGACCAAGTCTCATCTCATCTCACTTGAACCATATGATGACTCATACAATCTTCATATCTAGGCACCACGTGCCCTAGAGATGAAGATTAGTTATTCAAATCACGAGATTACGGGGCACACTTGGAGATTCGAAGCCACTTGATCATCACGAAAGACCACTTGTCTTCCAAACAGAAAACGGTTATGAACAGTTACTAGAATGTTAGGGTTTGAAACGAAGGGGCTGGGGATAGCTATTTTCATTGGGAAGCTATAAAAACAGAGATCGGAAATGTAATAGGGATGCCTCTGACGGCTCTAGCAGTATAGAAAGTCTAAAAGACAATGAATGAATAGATGGTATTGTGAAATTTTGAAGATCGTTTCTTGATGTTGTCCCATTGCTCTGAATTAATGATATATCCATAACGCACTTTCTGAACATTAATGTTTCTTCTCTGTATTTCAGATTGATGATTTCAATTTAGAATTTAATCTATAAGTTCCTAAGGGACTCGTGGTTTTCTTGGCAAGGATCCACCAGGAAGACCATGAGCCTCTCTTTCATGGATTTAGTTCTTAGATAGATTACATTTGCAGTCGCCAGAGTTATATTCAGAACAGAGTAAACAATAGATTTACATTGCTTGAAGTTATTGTTAGCATTTGTTTATTGTTGGATTGATGAATAGAGTAACTATCAGTTTAGAAGCAAGAATGACTCATTGCATCTATGGTATAACTCGTTTTTGTGAAATCTAAAGCCTCATAGACTGTATCTCTTGATATCATAGTTTTGATTCTGAGATTTAGTTTCTTAGAGTAAAATGCCTTTAGCTATAAGATTTTAGGGTTTTTATTTGCTGTTAAGTTTTAGTTTTGAAATTAGTATAGTTTTCTTTGTCATTAGTTTACTTTCTGTGACATACTCTGCTTCTGGTATAATTTGTTGTTACTTAGTTTGATTGCCGAAGTAGTTTCATTTTGAAATAGACATCTTACTTCTAGATTAGTTCAAAGGTAGTTGTTAAAGATATTTCATTTCTGTCTAGAATTGAATGCTGTAGAATTTAAATGGGAATGCTTTAGTTAGAATGCTTTTGTTTAAATTAGAAATAGATTAGAGATAACTTAGGCTTAGAGCAGAGTAGAGAATTAGGTTCCAGTCCAGCACATACGGTGTTTATGCCTCTAAGTTTACCTCCCTGGGTTGACATTTTATGTAAGCTATTTATAGAGATATAATTAGCCCAACATTTTGGCGTCGTTGCTGGGGAGGCAATAAAATGGACTGGAGGTTAGATGTTGTCAGACCTTCAATAGGTAAGCAAATTTTCATTTTCTTTTCAATTAATGCAAGAGTGCAGTAGGAGTGTTTTAGTTTAATAATTTTACTGTTTTAGTTTTGATTTCATAGTGATTCTGTTTGAATATACGTCAGCTGCACCCATAACACTTAGTCTTAATTAGTTTCTTTACTTTGGAGTTATTCACATTTCTTCAAAAAGGATTTAGATTAGTTTTAAAAATTTAAATTTTCAAGATCATTTGGGTACTGTAAGACCCTGGTTACTAACCCACCTGTGGAGTAGGACAGCTGAACCAGAACAAGTTTAGAGATGTTCAAAAACTTGTTGAGCAGAGAAGGGCTTATTACTACAAGGAGTTTTCATAATCCTTGTCACAACATCAGATCCATATCTGAAGATGAATCCATCTTTCAAAGTGAGAAGCAAATCAATAAGTGTCCTCAACCTGAAGACCTGGACCTGTTCATCTATGCTTCCTCATTTGATGAAGGAGCTCAAGAATTTTGGGAAGGAGCTGAGGAAGAAGAACACTTAGAACCTGAAATTGCAGAATTTCTTGCTTGCTTGAGACCAGAAGAAGAATACCAGCTTGGCTTGACAAGCCTAGCCAATCAAGGATTTATTCAAGTATGGACTGATATAGTTTGTCCATTCCAGCCTTTTACTTTTCAACAACTTTTGAAATCAAGATTATATGAGAAGTTGGTTCTGTATATCTTGAATTTTGTTCATAAACACTGTATGGACAATCATGATTTAGAAGTCTTGATTCGGAGGTGGTTACACTGGAATTATGCATACACTTGAAGGAACATTTTTACTTCCAGTAGATTAGGGTAGAATAGGAAATAAAAAAAAATAGAAATAAAAAAGTAAAGAGAAAAATAAGCTTCACTATGAAAACTAGCTTGTCTGGCGTAGTTTAGCAGGAGTCTAGTTAGAAAACCAGGTTACTGGCTAGCTAGACTCCAAAATAAAGTTCGTTGGTGCCTACTTCATTTTCTTCACAAATCATTTTCGTTGCTCAACTGGATGATGGAAGATTCATCAAGGCTTTCCTTCCAACAAAGTTTCAACCCATCGACTCCAAATCATTTTCTGGGTTTTGAAACTTGAGAAATTTTTCAGATACCTCGGAGCCTGCATGCCTCAATGGAAGGTATCCTTGTCATTTGATAAGGAAATACATTAATGTTTCTTGGCAAAAGAATTCTACAGTTCATTCGACTTCAACGAAGTTTATTCATGACTGTTTGAATGTATCTAGTGCCTTGATTCCCATTGACATTAAAGGTGGGACATCTTGCACTGGTTAACAAATTTCCTTATTGGTTGGTAATCCAGTGACTTCTACCTATGTTCGACATCAACAACATTTATTCACATAGGTAGACCTGCACAAAAAGGAAGTATTTGGATTAAGACTTTGTAGTTTTGGTACTCATGGACAGTTTCATTAGTTTGTAGTTTTGAAGAACAGTCTATTCTTTTGTTTTCTATAAACATCTAGCACAGAGGACAACCCATCAGACTCATAACAACATAAG
>ML781119.1:592932-615318 GCA_009831015.1 Picea engelmannii | reverse complement strand
TTATTTACAATCAAATGGAGGAAAAAGGGTAGCTGGAATTTTACAAGTGCATCAACTCAAATGACATCAGAGTTGCTATCAACTAAATGTCCTGTGGATAGACGAAAGGAGATATTAGTTCAAACAGGGATGAGCCTTATATCTCGTAGCCTCAGGGGGCACTCTTTTTCAGTTGTTGTGATAAACATTGGTGCAACAAATTTTACTGATTCTTGCATAGGAAGTTTGAGTGCCTCACAAGACATATGCTCTTTGCTACAAAAATCCTTTAAAATTCAGGAAAGGAATATTGTTCTTGGCAAGCAAACAGTTTTCGTAACACAGTTTTGAAATCTTCTGAATGGTATGTTTGCATGAGGACATACAAAGACTCAGGCGTAGGGGAGATGTTGGCTCGCCGATATAACACTTTTTGAACCCTCTACATTCACTTCTACACCCCTTATTTCACTCTCTCACCTTATAAACACATTTATATTTTCACTCATACAACTAAATACCCAACAAGTCTAGCAACGTATGGTCATCTCTTAATTTCCTTTTATTTTAATGATTAAATACAATTTTTAGAGGGTTCATGACTTATTGTATTAGAAATGCAGCATTCTTTGATTTCAGGTGGACATATACGATGAGGACTCTCCATAATTCAGAATATTCTAGCTCACTCAGACGGAGTCTCATCTCATCTCACTCGAACCATATGATGACTCATACAATCTTCATCTCTAGGCACCACGTGCCCTAGAGATGAAGATTAGTTATTCAAATCACGAGATTACAAGGCGCACTTGGAGATTCGAAGCCACTTGATCATCACGAAAGACCACTTGTCTTCCAAACAGAAAACAGTTATGAACAGTTACTAGAATGTTAGGGTTTGAAACGAAGGGGCTGGGGATAACTATTTTCATTGGGAAGCTATAAAAACAGAGATCGAAAATGTAATAGGGACGCCTCTGATGGCTCTGGCAGTCTATAAAGTCTAAAATACAATGAATGAATAGATGGTATTGTGAAATTCTGAAGATCGTTTCTTGATGTTGTCCCATTGCTCTGAATTAATGATATATCCATAACACACTTTCTGAACATTGATGTTTCTTCTCTGTATTTCAGATTGATGATTTCAGTTTAGAATTTAATCTGTAAGTTCCTAAGGGACTCATGGTTTTCTTGGCAAGGATCCACCAGGAATACCATGAACCTCTCTTTCATGGATTTAGTTCTTAGATAGATTACATTTGCAGTCGCCAGAGTTATATTTAGAACAGATTAAACAGTAGATTTACATTGCTTGAAGTTATTGTTAGCATTTGTTTATTGTTGGATTGATGAATAGAGTAACTATCAGTTTAGAAGAAAGATCGACTCATTGCATCTATGGTATAACTCGTTTTTGTGAAATCTAAAGCCTCATAGACTGTATCTCTTGATATCATAGTTTTGATTCTGAGATTTAGTTTCTTAGAGTAAAATGCCTTTAGCTATAAGATTTTAGGGTTTTTATTTGCTGTTAAGTTTTAGTTTTGAAATTAGTATAGTTTTCTTTGTCATTAGTTTACTTTCTGTGACATACTCTGCTTCTGGTATAATTTGTTGTTACTTAGTTTGATTGCCGAAGTAGTTTCATTTTGAAATAGACATCTTACTTCTAGATTAGTTCAAAGGTAGTTGTTAAAGATATTTCATTTCTGTCTAGAATTGAATGCTGTAGAATTTAAATGGGAATGCTTTAGTTAGAATGCTTTTGTTTAAATTAGAAATAGATTATAGATAACTTAGGCTTAGAGCAGAGTAGACAATTAGGTTCCATTCCAGCACATACAGTATTTATGCCTCTAAGTTTACCTCCCTGGGTTGACATTTTATGTAATCTATTTATAGAGATATAATTATCCCAACAAGGAGGAGAGACAACATCCATTAGATCAGTTGTGGGAAGAAATATGGACCATTGAATCCATGTCTAGACACCCACAGGAGCGCGCCGAGGAAGAAATAGATCCCAGCCGTAGGATCTTAGCGTAGAGGATCGACAGTCGCCTGATAAAGATAAAGTGCACGTGCCTTAATATTTTGTGTGCACAGGAGAGAGGAATTGATAAACTCCTGAAGTGAATCTGGACTGTCAGATCTAGAGGGATGCATGTTGGAAATTCGTCAACTTCAGGTGAAAGAACTCTAGGAGGAACGAGTTCGCAGTAGTTGAAACTCCTGATGCCTAAAGAGTTGAAGTGGATAGTGTTTTTCATATCAAGGGGGGGACATGCATCAAGAGATCGTGTACTTCGGGAGGAAGTGAGTGTGATATTTTGAAAATTTCGAACCCTGAAGAGACGAAGTGAACCATAACCATCGATTTGCGAGAGGACACGCGTTGGCAGATCGTGAACTCTGGGTGAAAGCATTACGGGGAAAAGGGGCGTAGAAAGGTTGAGAATTTTGAATGCCGATGTCCTGAATTGGACCAGATCCATTGATTTGAGGAGGGCACATGGAAAAATATCTGCCATATTAGAGAAAGGTCACTCTGGGAGAAAAAGCGTGTGTTGAATAAGAACTCCCAAAGGCCAGAGTTCATATGAACCGTCTGTTTTCTAAGGACAGGTATCAGCAGATCTTCCACTTTGGAAGATAGACACTTCAGATAAAGCAAGAGTTGAGAGTTCAAACTCCAGAAGCCTGAAGGGACAAATCAATTGTAGCCGTCGATTTGGAAGGAGGGCACACATCGATAGATCGTGGAGATCTGGGAGTGTGTGCAGAAGGAGGAAAGGGTTGCTGACTGACAATTGACCATGGTAGAAAGAGGAAATATCTCAGCTGTTGGAAAACAAGGATCATTGAGATCACAGGATTGATGGTAGCGCTATATTGCGGGGGAAGAAAGTGCTCAGACTTTAAAAATCTTAGAGTGGGCCACAATTGAAACCACGATATTTCCAAAGGGATTTGTGGTAGCTAGTAGTGGATTGCAGGGAGAAAAGAAGTGTGGTATCAAACCAATTTTGGCCACCCTGCAATCGCATGCTTACGTGAGGTCATGGCCCAAGGTCACACCTATGAAGGGGCTTAGCAGAAGGAGCTAGCTCCCGTGAATCAGAGCATGCCAAGAGCGTTAGAGAAAGGGCCTGTGGGTTCCACAAGACCTATTCCCTAGGAGAAAAGCGGGCCTGTACAAGTTTATTTGGGTTCAAGCATGAGCTCAAAGAGTCGATCCGACTCAGCAGATTGAAAGATCCTAGACTGGGAGGTTGCAGAACCCCCAAGAAGGGAGGGGGGATGCATCATATGATATTAGAGCTTGATTTCATCTATAGATTTCAAGCGAAGGAGATGAAGGAGATAGCCTGAATACATCAAGAAGTATCGTAGGGTTAATTTCACTTGTGGATAGCAGGTGAAGGAGGAGACAGAGTACTGATGATCCAAATTATTTTCGGCACGAAATGAGAGCGGAGATATAATAAAGAAATTCACATAGATATCACAGATATTGAATAATATAACATAAATGTATCAGATATGAAACCATAAAAATAGATATACAGTAATGCACGATTTCTATTAATGAAATAAATGTACAGAGACTGTAAAAATACAGAGTGAAATACTCGCTAGAATGGTGGCAACTTATCTCTAAGAAGAGATGTGATGGCTACTCGCATTCGCAAGAAGATGATTACAATGAGGCTCCGAAGGCATATTTTTCAATAAACGGGAATGTCAAAAACCATAGACATCCAAAAACCTAACCCTAGGAGATGAAGCACCAAAAGTCATGTGGGCCCCATTTGGGTAAGTTAGTACATTAACTCCCTGGGGTCGTAACTTTTGCATACGATCTTCGTTTTAGGCATATGATAGCCCATTGGAAAGGTATCATCGAGGAGATTCATTTTAGTGTCTCAATCATGACTTTTTCTATCATTGAGTTGGGTAAATCCAGAAAACCTTCATTTAGGCCCTCAAAATGGCCCTAGAAGTTAAAAACTGCTAAAAATAGTAAATTGCCAAAATTGCCAGAAAACTGTTTTGAGCCAATCGGACAAGGTTGGTGGCCACTGATATCCACCTGAATCAACTGATGCCCTATGTGAAGGATTTTTTCAAGTCTGCAGCAGGAAACATACAACCAGGTGAGTTGTAAGAGAAGTTGTATATGCTTTCGAATGCAGGGTGATCCACAGACTTTCCAGGAAGGCAAGCAGGGGGTGAAAATGGATAATGAGCGGGTCATCGGTGTGGTCAAGACAAGGACCACCAGAAAAAAAAAATTGATATAGAAAAAAAGATCAATGAGATAAGAGAAACAATGGAACAACTGACATTGAATATGCAGTGGGAGGCAAAGGTACACTGGAGGTACGAATGGCCTCTGAACAAAAATGCAAAATGGCATGTTCAAAAGTTGTTGGCTAGAAGGAAACAACAAGAGTTGAGGAGGTGGTTGAGGGAAGTTGAAAACCTCAGTGAAATAGAGGAGGAAGTGGCTTACATCTATGAACCAAAAGTTGGAAGAACCCTCAGTGATGAGGAAGGGATATCAATTAAACGTCTCATAAACTGACAGGAGGACAAAGATAAATTTTTAAATTTCCAGATGGGCAATTAGATGAGATCAATGGAGGATCTCATAGGCTGCCAGGAGGGTAGTGATACAAATTCATATTTCCAAGTGGTAAATGAGATGAGATCAATTGAGGATCTCATAGACTATCAGGAGGGAAGCAATGGATATTTATATTTCCAAGTGGGCAATGAGATGAGATCAGTTGAAGATCTCATATACTGCCATGAGAGCAGGGGAGAAATCCTATATTGCAAGGTGGGAAAGGAAATTAGAATGAGATTGTCTGAAAGTATCAGGAGATCATAAGTGAGTTCAGAACAACAAGGAGTGCTAATAGATGAAGATTCATGTGGGTTTGTTTACCATGTGAATGGAGATGATGAGAAGTTAAATACTTCCATCATCAAAGAGGAAGATCAGAGGTACATTATGATCATTGAATGAATCAAACTATTCCTACCAAGCAACCAAGAAGAGGCTATCATAAGTGTTGTAGGTACAACAACAGAAGGACAGATAGAAGAGACTGTCAAAGAGGAGGAGGAGAAGGAGAAGAGCATTCAACATAATTGCTCAAAATTTTCAGCCAGGAAGCTGAACAGTAGATGACTGCATCACTGGAGTCTACAAAAGAAGGAGAGGTAGACAACATGGATTTTGCTAAGATGTAGGAAGAATTGGAAGCCCTAGAGAGAAGGGTGATAATGCAAAGCTGACACATCCAACAGATTAGGTTGGAGATAGGTGAAGGAGCATACCAACCCAGGGAGAAACTAGAGGAAGATGGAGATATGCCAGCAAAGAGACTAACAAAAATAAATCAGTCAGAGGAGACAAATGAGCAACACTTCAGTGTGAAGGTTACAGAATCTAAATCTACAAGGAAGTGGCAAGTCAAGGCCATAGAAAAAGAAAACAACAAGAGGGATCAAGATGATATACTCATTGATAAGTAGAAAGTGCAGCGGAGAAGAATGCATAAGGAGAACCATCCATTGGAGAAGCTGGACAGGGTGATTGTTATAACCCTAAATTGCACCATACATGCATACCTGGCATCAAGCTATTGGTGTATTGGGTAGTTTCCCAACTGTCCCATCACCTAGATCCCATCACCCAATCGATTAACCATCCTTTTTTCATATAAAAGGATGTGTTGGGGTATCATTCCTAATCCAAGCATAAGAACATTGAAACTCTGCCCATTTCACATCTCCTCCTTGCCCCAAATAATTGCAGCCACCTTGTGAGATTTGCATCAGAATTTCCCATTCTTTCCTTTTTCCTCCATTGTAAGCCTATACCATTTCACTATAAGAAGTGTGAGAGGAGAAAGATATTTGGAAGCGCGGTTGGAGCTTGGTGAAGAGGAGCCCAGACCAGGTTCATGGAGAATTCACCGACCTTTGTTGTAAGTAAACATTGTGATATCAATAAAAGGAATACTTTTTTTGTCCTGAAATATGATGTGTCCAATATTCGTATTTGATTTATGTCTTATACTAACATCTAACCCATGATTTATATATGATATGCATGTTTGTAGTTTCTTGTTTATCTATTTATGAATGTAGGCCAGCCTTGGGAGGAGACTTGTAGTCAGCATAGCTATAAGATGTGAGAGGATCGATACCGGACGTGGAGTAAAAGGTAAAGTTACCTGATCTTTTCACTTTGTATTTCATGTATGAATGTGGGGTATATTCGGGGTAGTTATAAAAGTAAGATACTTTTAGATAGTTAGATATACGTACATGTTGAACTCTAGTGTAGTCCATAGGGGGGGTTTCTCTCTATAGGAGAACTAGAGACCATACTGGGGAAACCTCTAGGGTTTTAGGGTATTTTATGGGTGTTTGATTGGCTTTTACCTTTTTTGAGTTTCTTTCTAAGTCTTATAAGTCTTTAATGGATTATGGTCACGTGTTGGTGCCATCCCAGGTCACCCTTCCCTATCAGTCTACCTGTTTGTCTTCTTTTTTGAGGAGTTACATAGGTGTACGTGGCCTATAGTGGGTCTACATGGGTACATGCATGCCCTACATTTAGACAACTCGCGCACATACACAGGCTTATTAAGCACTAATAACGTATCTGTGTCAAGAAATGTTTTCCTTAAGAAGGGGAAGTCAACCTCTTCCCTGATTGAAGTCTGACTTCTTAGGGTTTCTTGATTAAGTACAATGTCTTTGTTTGATGCCAGTTTGGTTATCTTTTTAAATATTTCTTGTGTTTAGTTTGGAAGGGTTTTGGGCAAGTCTTCGAGTCTTTTTGATCAGCTTGTTAGGTGTCTTTATGGACTCCCTGCAATCCGCAGTGGGCCAGAGGTTAACTCTCAGTCTTCTCTGGTTGCTTTTCACTTTTTCCCCTTTCTCTTTCTTTAAGGAAAAAGGAAAAGAATTTACTTCAAGTTTCTTGTTTAAATCATAAAAAAAAGAATAGAAAAATCTTTCGTTTCTTAGTTTGGTAAGTAGTTGGGTTAGTTATTTTTCTTGTTCGGAGAAAAAGTTTTTTTCTTAAATTATTTACTGAATGCTTAGAACACTAAGTAGCTCTTAGTCGAGCAAAATTTCATTTTAGGTTTCCCTTTAAAAGATATTAGAAAAAGTAGCTATGAAAATTTGGTTAAAGAGTTAGTTATAAATATTTATTTGTCAAAAAAAAGAAGTGATTTTGCTTTAAGTTTTGTTTGCTTCTCCTTCTTCGTCTCTCAAAACACACCGCTAGTTTCATTGTCGTTTCCTTGACTTAAAACAAGCCATTTAAAATTAATGCTAATTTAAAATCAACTAGACTTTATGTTTGTAGGGTCAATCAATTAGTCTAGGTTAGACCCTTGAATTAGGTTGCAGAGGAAACTCTTCAAGGCTTACAGACAAACATTAGAGTCAGTGCTAGGGAGTGTAAAAAGTCCAGTAAACATGAAAGTTATATGCGACCCCCCTCTAACACAGGGTATAAAAACGAGGTCGTGTGTGGAAAGGTAGCAAAGTTAACCCCTCTAAAGCCAGACCAAACGTAGTGGGGAACACGTATTGAGGACTTCTCGTGGGATACTGTTGGTCACATTTTCCACATAGATTTGTGGATCTCGAATCTATTCGAGGTCCTTAGTTGTCTTCCAGACCACTTTATTTCGATACCCTCTATAGGTTTAGGGCTTATTTACCTTGCTCATTGTGGTCCACTCAACTGTCGACTCTACATGCCTGGTGACTGTTTGCGAGATGACAACCTAATTTCCTTTATTTTAGGGACTTACATAGGTGACTACGGGGGTATATAGTGGTACCTAGGGCAGACGTTGGGCCACACTTTGCAGAGTATACCTGAAGGGTGCTTCTGTGTTCGAGTTGCACTTGCACCGGTAAGTTGCTCTAGTGTTGGCTAGCGTAACTCTTCTTCCAACTAGTTAGTGGTTTTCTTGCTTTGTCTCATAGGAACTTTTCTAGTGTGTGCTTGGTCTTCAATGCTAGAAAAAGCCTTACTGTGTCATTTATCTTCTCACACAGTGGAATATCAAGATCTCTGCTGATCGCAAAGGCTTCAAGGCTTGCCTCCAGTTAATTTGGAGCCAACACCACCACCGTTACGACAAAAACTTGACCAACAAGGGTCATTTGAGGTGATCGGGCCATAGGAAATTGTGCCCGAGCCAAATCCAAGAGGAGAAGACTTGTATCTGGAGGAACATACCATTTTTTACTGCACGAACTTGAAGGCCAACCAACAACATGACGGAAAGAAGAAACAACGAAATGAAAAGGGTAAGGGGGATAAGAAACCCACCAAAAATGTTGGTGAGGGAAACACAGAGAAAATAAAGTCGAAGTATCCGTGTAACCTTTTCACGGAGGACCACCCGACTCACCTATTCCCTCGGCTTGTGGAGGCCCCAAAGTTATTGGTGGAGCAACAACCTGTTGTGTTAACGAACCCATTTCCACATGGGAAAAAATTGACTCAAGCCTCTTTGATCATGGATGGGGAAAGTCAGGGACCCCCTTCATCTTCTAGTAACCCCTCATCCATGAACGTTTATATGTTGAAAGGTGACACTCACATAGCAACTAGGGAAGACGATTATAGAATTCCAGACATTGCTGATAAGGGTAAAAAATCCGTAAACCCATATGTTCCTCTCTATATAGGGAAGACGATGGGAGAAACAATGAAATGCATATTGAAAGGGGAATTCAAGAAAGATTCACATAATCCAAATGCAAGGGTTGCCTAGAATTATTCTGTGGTGGAGGATTTGTAACAAACCCCTTGCGCGATGTCTTCTTTGGAGGTCCTCGAGAGCTACCCTTCACAAAGAAAGGACCTATTAGCTGCCTTAGGATATGTTGATACTTGTAATCCGAGAATGATTATGCTTGATATGATCGACTTGAAGCCTTGTCTCCCATACCATGTTGTGTTTCAGATAGTAGTGGCTCACCCCACAAAACATTTTACTTGAAACATTTTCCGCATAGTGGTTGATGAGGATTCCTCAACATGCGTGATGTCATTAGCGTGTTGGAAGGCCATTCGCCAACTCATTTTGTCTCTATCACCTACTCTGATTACTGATTTCGACGGTCGTTCTTTCAGACCACATGGAATCATCCCTTATTTCCCCATGCTATTAGGAGGGAAGACCATGTGCTTTGAAGTTGAAGTGGTCGATGCACCTCTCAAGTACAACTTGTTGTTAGGAATTATTTGGACATATGCTATGCATGCAGTGGTTGCCACAGTTTTTCAGGTCTTGTTGTTTCCACATGAGGGTTGAATCGTTACCATTAATCAATTGTCCTTCTCCAGGGATGACCCTTCATCAGGGGCATCCACAGTCCTGATGATTAATAACCCACATCCTGACATCATCAACATGGGGGTTGGTTTGTGTCCATCGTTGATGGGTACTTTCGATTACCCACCTCCTTCTAGCGATGTCAAGATGATATCAACTGTCCCCAACCAGCCTAGGGATGAAATCTTTCAAGTGTCGTATTTTCGTATGACTTAATTTAACAATTTGTGGACTCTTCCTTCCCCATCATCCCTAATGAAGGGGATAAGGCATCCTGTCATATCCATTCCCTTGTCCATGATAGAAGTTGCGTACTTTATTTTCCAGCAAGCTTCGACTGACCCCGATCCGACTCCTGCACCAGAGTTAGATCCCGTTCTAAGGCATATTTGGGATAGCGATTCCATTGCCACTACCGATTCTTTAGAATTGGTGTTGCCCTTTGAAGAGGCGATTTTATAGGCATTGGCTGGTATGTACAGACCCTGGGACGATCTCCATCACAGATCTTATTTCCTCCTATAGTTAAGAAGAATAGAGGCAGGAGAATTTGTGTTGACTATGACTAGAGATAGGTCTTGTCCTATTAATCCTATGGCTACGCACATAGTTTATGCCAAGGGTAATATGGAAACCATCGTTGAAAAAATACCCATTGACATCTCCAAAACCCCTGGTGTCATGGAGAATGTCTTCGTCGGAGCGAACTTCTCCCCCAAGGAGATTCAAATCTACATAGATTTATTTAAGGAATTCCATGACTTTTTTGCCTGGTATTACGAGGAAATTCTAGGCATTGATCCAAGAATCATCGAACATGAAATAACAACTTATATTGACGCCAAGCCAGTCCGACAGAAGCTTTGTCCGATTAATCCTTGGAAAGAAGCAACTATTAAGGCTGAAGTAGAGAAACTGCTCAAATCTGGTTTCATCTACCCCGTTCAGTTGACTTAATGGGTGTTAAATCCTATTTTGGTCAACAAAAAGCAGGGAACGATTCACATATGTATGGACTTTTGTGATTTGAACAAGGCCTATCCAAAGGATAATTTCCCCACCACGTTCATTGACCGGATTTTCAATGAGTGTGCAGGCTGCAAGGTTTTTTATTTCATGGATGGTTTTTCGGGATACAATTAGATACCGATTAAGACCGAATACCAGCATAAAACAACTTTTATTTGTCCATGGGGTACATTTTCTTATTAGAAGATGCATTTTCTTTCCATGACCTAAGACACATAGTAGAGGCTTATCTCTATGATTTAACATCATGATATTGTAAGAGAGTTGATCATCCCACGCACCTCCGACTAATCTTTGAGAGTTGTCAGTAGTATCAAATTCTCTTGAATCCAAACAAGTACAATTTCTGTGTGACGTCAGGTCATCTCCTAGGTTTCATAGTTTTGACAACAGGGATCATGGTTGATCCTCTAAAGGTTGAGGTGATAGTTCAGTTGCCTCCCCTGTGCATAGTCCCTCAGCTTCAAATCTTACAAGGTAAAGTGAACTTTCTTCTGCTTTTTATCGCAAATTATGCTGAGATCACTAAAGGGTTCGTGTGTTTACTGAAGAAGGGAGTCCCTTTCCATTGGGATGAAGATGCTCAAATCTCTTTCGAAGCATTGAAACATGACCTCACGTCTTCCCCTCTGCTCTGACATCCCAATTATAATAAAGATTTATTATTGTACTTGTCTGCTGCAGAGTCGACCATTAGTATGGTCTTGGTTCAAGAGGATGATCTTCTTGAAGAGCATGTGATTTATTACATGAGCCAAGGCCTGGTTGGACTAGAACTCAACTACTCCCATGTTGAGAATCTTGTGTTGGAAGAAGTGCATGTTGTCCGACAGTTCCATCATTATATTATGCTTCGTAAGACCACTGTCGTTTCCATTGTGAATCCATTTCAATATGTGTTGACACGACATGTCATTGGCGAAAATATCATTAGATGGATTGCTATCCTCTAGGAATTTGACTTGTATTTTGTTTCCGCAAAATCCAAAAATTCACTGGTCTTTACGAAAATTATCTCAGAACTTTCGATCGAATCAGGTGATGTTACGCCCGAAGAATCACCGATTAAAGGAGATATTTTTCTGATTTCATCTTCAGACCCCTGGTATGGAGATATACTAGTCTATATCCAGACTTTGAAGTGCCCCATCTCTGCTTCTCGCGATGAGCATTGACATATACGTCATTCAAAAAAAAACTATCTCATACTCGATGACACTTTGTATCGTCGAGGTGTAGATTGCATCCTTCATCGGTGCATCACTCATGAAGAAGCAAAACTCATTCTTAACGAATGCCACACTAGAGCATGTGGTGGTCATTTTTCTAGGTTGGAAATAGCCCAAAAGATTCTACGAGCAGGTTACTTTTGGCCAACGTTAATCAAATATTGCGTCGAATCGGTCAAGAAGTGCCACTCGTGTCAGATCTTCTCTTGGAATATGAGGGAACACCCCACTCCCATGTTTCTTGTCATTACAGTTGGTCCCTTCACCAAATGGGGGATTGATTATACTACATGCCACCCAGTTTTAGCTAGGGGGCATCGTTATATCATCATAGTGGTAAAATACTTCACAAAGTGGGTCGAGGATATGCCAACGTTCAATAATGATGGTGAAACAACAACTCTCTTTATTTTCAATCAGATAATAGCAAGGTTCAGCATCTCGAAGGAGATTGTCACTAACTATGGCAGTCACTTTTAGAACAAAATGATGTCTGAGTTAACATCAAAGCTTTTGTTGAGGCAAGAGAATTCATCACTCTATTACCCACAAACAAATGGTCAGGTGGAAGATGTGAATAAGTTCCTCAATACTATTCTGCAACGAACGATCAATTCTGCCAAGTCAAATTGGTAGTTGATGTTTTACTCGACATTGTGGGCCTACCAAAAATCTGTAAAGACTGCCACTGGTTTCTCACCTTTTCAACTCGTTTATGGGTTGGAAGTAGTCTTTCCAATAGAGTTCCAGATCCCATCTCTAAAGTTGGTGGTATAGTTATTTCTAGACACTTCACCACTTGAGGAATTCTTATTATATCTCAAGCAACTCGATGAGCAGTGACGTGATGCAACCTTGGCTAACGAGGCTCAAAAGAAAAGAGTCAAGTGTCAGTATGATCAGTTTGTTCTTCCTCATATTTTCTCCAAAGGCGACCTTGTCCTGGTCTACAACCAAGATAAGGATCCCCTAGGGGCAGGCAAGTTCAAACCCATGTGGTTCGTACCTTTCATTGTGAAGGAGGTACTAAATAAGGGCTCTTATATTCTGGTTGAATTTGAGGGAAAATATTTAGCGGAGCCTAGAAATGGGTTCTACCTCAAGAAGTATTACTTGTAGGTGGGTCACCTTGGGTGACTTCTTGTACATATGTATAGTTTTTATACAGTTAGTATTTTTTGTCTTTTTATTTTATGGACATGTCAGTATTGATGTCATCTTTTTCACTGTGGAAGATTTCAATTGAATTAGAGGTGTTCCTTGGGTTCGCAGATGACGCTAGACAACACACTCAGAGGCTTGCTTCTGCAACTTGGGTGATTTTCACGCCTCAAGGCCAGTTGCTATATTCTGGAGGTATCTGTCTAGGTGACGCCACAAACAATGTCACCGAGTATAGCACAATGATAGATTTTCTTCGCGATGCTTTGTCACATGGTATATCTCACCTCCGGGTATACTTAGATGCACAGCTGGTTGTGTCCCAGTTAAATGGGGTTTACCACGTTTATGATCCTACTTTACATCGACGATTCCTTAGGGTACGTCTCTTAGAACCTTTCTTTGATTACATTACATATATCCATGTTCCTAGCAGATTAAATCAAATGACAGATACTCTAGCTAATCAAGTATTATATTGGCATATTGCACACACATAAAAAGATGCACAAACATACACATGTAAATACATTTGTTAAAAAATGTTATCCATAATACACAAAAGAGTATCAGAGTACATAGGTGGGTGTGAGCGCCTCAAAAAATAATATGTCCAGTACACATCACGGGGCTTATTCCCTCAAAAGTATACAAAGAGTGCCCTCGGCACATAAGTGGTCTACCCTAGCTAAGCACAGGGCTTATTGGCCCTGCCATAGTGAACAACAATATTTTCCAAATGCCGTAAGAGTTGGACCCAGGTCCGTGGCACCCTAACTATGTGAGGTTGTATCAATGGCGGGAGATCCTTGATCTCGGCCATGGGGACTGCACGAGTGAGCACGGTGAGGTTTTGCTCCACCTGTCTCAAAAATCTCTTAGCCTCTCCGACTGGAGGTCCCTCTTCTCCTGTTGCTGCCTCTACTGCTGGTCCAATGACTACGGTTGACACTGCCTCTAGTTGAGCATGCCGCCTGGTCCTCGAGAAGTCTACTGGATGCATTGGTCCCACATATGTACATAAATAGATACATAGTTGTCAGATACTCTGATTCACATAAAAATGATATTTATAAAAATAAACTAAAAATTAAATAACTTTAAAAACAAATGTACCTATCTCTCCTCGCTCTCCTACAGGAGGTACGGGCATGCCTGAATCTCTACAGAAGTTGATTTCAACATAGGGGTAGTCCTCTATAGACGGAATCTGTCGTGCCCACCAGTCAAGAAAGGTATCATTGAAGGCCTCTATGGTCCTCCCTCCCCGCTGTCGTGGCAGAAATGTCGCCCACCTGCACACTACTGGGAAGGAGGCCACATGCACCTATATTGTCTCTTGCAGACTCATGTTGGGTACCCTCTTAAAGAAGAATGAGCACAAAATGGTACCAAACCTGAAGGTTTTGTTACTTCACCCACGACACTCTGTAATATGTCTCTTCATACTGTCAAGCATGGTCGTGCTCCAGTCGAACACTCATGCATTCAATCACTGCACTGCATAATACATGTGTTCCCAAGAGGCCCGATGTAAGGTTGTGGATCCAATGATCCTCCCAATGAGTCAAACTATCACTTTCAATGATAGGTTTGTGATCTTGTGGATTGGCACCTGAGAACCTACCTTCTCAGTGCTAGCCTCACAATGTAACATGATCAAATCGACGATGTTATGAGAACCTGGGGGAAACAAATGCAAGTTGACTTGTTCCCCTCTCCTCGAGAGGCCATTTAGAAAGTAAATTTCTTGATTCGTTGGAGTCAATGACTTCCCCTCGAGCATAAAATCCTCTGCGTCGGGGTGCCAATAGTCCACCAAGGCATTCAACATCCTAGGTTGTTCCCTCATGAGTGGGCGGCAGAAGAACTTCCATAACCCGTATTGTTTCAATGTGTTGACAACTGCAAGGTGCTCTTCGACCAAAACATCAATGTCTTTGTGCTCCCTCTCTCTCTAGTGGACATACATCCTATCAAATGACAAGCTCAAAGAGGAGTTAATTCATATATTTTTATTTTTTCCATGTTCGTGAGGGTGTACGCGAGCTATCTTTGACATAGTCACATATACACGTGGGAATATTTCTTTTTTCCTGTGGGCATACGTGGGTGTTCCTTGGACAACCCGCATACATGCAGGGCCGCCCTTTTTTAGGAGGGTGCCCCCCCCAAAAAAAATAAAAGAAATGCGTGAAATAAGTATGGAAATGTAAGAGGGGTTGATTTGTACTTACTTGGTATGAGAGGAATTTTGTTTCATCCCCTGAAGCTCCCATAATCAACTCTTTTAGAAAAGGGGTCTTTTTATCTTTTTGGTTAATTCTCAATTTGCAATGGTGAAAATGAGCTGTCAGCTTCTATTTATAGATTTTTTTGGCCCCTTTTCCACTTTTTTGAACCCTTTTATCGTTTTTTCTGGCTTGAAAATCATTTAGCATGGTTCTTGAATTTCTCATCGGATGTTACAATACACTTCACTCTTGGTTTGGAAAACTTTTTGGGATATCGGTCACTTTTAGAGGTCCTTTGGTAAAAGTCATTTTTTCCAACTTTTTGCATTTAAGTTAGGCTTCCACCTCCACTTTCTGCATCTCGTTGTATTTTTCTCTTTTCCATAGGATCAATCCCATCGAAATATGACATGAAACCATCATTATTGTTTTAGAAGTGTCATGGTGAGGTGGTAGATCCTACCTTTACCTGGATTCCCTAGGTAGATCCTGGTTGCATTTTTGGCATCCATGCTGTCATTAATGAATATAGGATCGAGAGTCATTTTCAGTAATGTCATGATTACGAGATTGATCCTCATATGTATTATGTGTCATCACTCTTGGCCTCACCCTCGGGACTACCAGAAAACAAGTCTTCTTTTAAGCCCTTTTCAGTCTCTCTAAACATGAAAAGATTGTCGAGCGATCTTGTTGTCCTTCACGCTCACCAAACTAAAATTTGAAGGCACGTCTATCCGATGGTATTTTACCCCTTTTTTAGTGTGGATGGTCAATTGTATGAACAAATATATACTCTAGAAACTTCATTCTGCTAGAATAGTATTCTCAGATACAAGTTTAACCCTTTTTCGGGCACGAGGGACTAAATTTACGAAAAAGGAACCCCCACGGAGTCCATAGTTAAGCTCCTTTTAGACTCCCTAAAATTGAAAAGATCTCTGAGTGACCTTGTTATTTCACACTTGTTAAATTGGTATAGAAAAACA
The DNA here is from genome assembly GCA_009831015.1 of Picea engelmannii. NCBI lineage: Eukaryota > Viridiplantae > Streptophyta > Pinopsida > Pinales > Pinaceae > Picea > Picea engelmannii. Next base: position 599,299 of record ML781119.1, on the reverse strand, counting down.
TCTACTGACATGAGTTTACACCTTTTTCCGTCATGTAGATTAAAGAGGAAAAAGGCACACCTTGAGAGATTCGTCTCATCGGGAGAGTTATCCTAAGTAGATTTTATACTTTTTTGGGCTAAGGAGACTAAATCTAGAAAAAGGTTGTGAGTCCATAGTTAATCGCTTTTCAGTCTCCTTAAAATTGAAAATATTTCCAAGTGATATTGTCTTTGTCACACTCGTTAAAATGGTTTTGAATAAACGTCTTTTCGGTGCTAGTTTACCCCTTTTTCGAACCGACTAGACTACCTTCGAAAAAGGTACCCCAGTGGAGTCTTCTTTTAATTTATTTCAGACTCTCTAAACATGAAAAAAATACTGAGCTTACCTTCTCTGGGCTCATGAAAACTACATTGAAGGGGGTTTCATCATGTCTTGCTAATCAAATTTGCATTTCTGCATCTTTGGCCTAATTCTGGCTCCATGTTGCTCTCAACTAAACCTTTGAAGCATGCCTTATACACAAGTCTTGTAGCACTTTGCCTCTGCGAACTGACACCCTAACCCATGTAGGAATTTTACCCGAGTGTCCTTTCCTTGCACATGTCTCCTTGGTATGAGCATTAGTATGTTCCTTGCACTTGGAAATAGTATGCTTATGACACTCGTTCCTCCTTTGTAACGCAAAATTCTTTTATTCTTTTTCAAGCTCTTTAAAAATATTGAAAAAGACAAAAAAATAAAAAATACCACAAAAAGAGAATGAGAAATTTATTTTCTTTTTATGGAAGAACAATGAGTCGCCCTTGGACAAAGCACTTCCATCTGTTTGTTTTTCAAGAATTGGGATTTAATATGGAATTAGGAAGCTGTTTTCGCTACATAGAGATGTGTCCTCCTCCATTTTTTTATTCTTCCAAACACATGGAGAGTTTTGTGTTGCCTCTTGCATCGTGAACTTATGTAAATGTCATGTTGCCTGAGCCTGATCATCTGTCATGCTATTTTCCAAGGGACGTTTTACCCAAACTGATTTGTCCTTTCTGCAGTTTGTCTCTTGACCTCATGCTTCACCATACCCAAAGTCCAATCAAGTCCTTGTTCGAAATCAGTGAAGTTCTCTGCCTGATCACTGATATCCTCTTGTCTATTCCTCGACGATCCATTGAATATATATGGGTAGTAAATTAGTACACTCACATTACACTCCTACCCAAGTTTTGAATATCTTGAAGTTGTTTCTCGAGCTCTGAAGGCCTCATCTCCAGCCATCAGGCGTCATTGACTTCTTGAAGATGGATATTATACATGTATATATTTTGATTTTGAGATGTAGATCCATTGTGTATTGCTCGTGACTACACTTGTATAGTTATATGACATGGATCTACAATGTATTTGATTGGAAACCATGATTTATTTCATCCCGAGCATGGGTGTGCCTACCTTGGTGAGACAATTTTTGTTTTTTGCAGATGGCACCTCCTGAACTCTGGTCCTGGGCTCATTCACTTCATACATTGGTGAAGATTTTTGTAATGTATTTCAGCCATCATATTCTCTTCTAAACTCACACATTAGGGGGAATCTGTTATAACCCTAAATTTCACCATACATGCATACCTGACATCAGGACCTCTTACTTGCTAGTTTTTCCAAGCCACCACTAAGTAGCTCTTCTTAAAAACCTTGTTTTTGAAGATGTACACGCCCTGCATCACTAATTCCCAAGTACACATACTTTATGCACCACTATAGCTCACATACGTCTTCTATTTTCACCATTACAACCTGTGTATACCCACAAAATTTGCAAAAATTAAAAAAGTTGCAAGGAATTTGTTGAGGTTACAGGCTATTGTGTAGTTTCCCAAATGTCCCATCGTCTACATCCCGTCAGCCAACCGAATAACCATCCTTTTGTAATATAAAAGGAGGTTTTGGGGTATCATTCCTAAGCCAAGCATAAGAATAGTCAAACTTTGCCCGTTTCACATCCCCTCCTTGCCCCAAATAATTGCAGCCACCTTATGAGATTTGCATCAAAATTTCCCATTCTTGCCTTTTTCCTCCATTTTAAGCCTATGCCATTTCCATAGAATAAGTGTGAGAGGAGAAAGATACGTGGAAGCACGGTTGGAGCATGGTGAAGAGAAGCCCAGACCAATTTCATGGAGCAGTCGCAGACCTTTGTTGTAAGTAAACATTGTGATATCAATAAAAGGAATACTTTTTCTTTCCTGAAATATGATGTGTCCAATATTCGTATTCGATTTATGTCTTATACTAACATATAACCCATGATTTATATATGAGATGCATGTTTGTAGTTTCCTGTTTATCTATTTGTGAATGTAGTCTAGCCTTGGGAGGAGGCTTGTATTTAGCGGAGCTATCAGATGCGAGAGGATCGACACCGGACGTGGAGTAAAAGGTAAAGTTACTTGATCTTTTCGCTTTGTATTTCATGTATTCCATGTGGGGTATATTCGGGGTAGTTAGAAAAGTAGGAGACTTTTAGATGGTTAGAGTTGCCTACATGTTGAAACCTAGTGTAGTCCATAGGGGGTTTTACCGCTATAGCAGTGATAGAGGAGATAAGAGAGCTAATGGTAAGGTCAAAAACATAAGCATTCAGGAAGGAAAAGATGAACAGAGGAGAGCCTACCATAGAAAAATAGAAGAAAAAGAAGCAACAACAACAACAAAGAAGAGGAGTAGGAGGACAACTCCAAGGAGAAGTTTTGGATCTAAGAGGATTTCAATAGAGATGGAGATCTCATGAGCAGGAGCTCATGAATTTTTCGCAGTAGTGGAGTATGATGTAGGAGCATCCTTCCACATCAGCAGATGCACCAACAAGCCAACACATAGGTGTGCATTGGGGAAAGGGAGAGGCACATACCCCCCATTTTTAAATTTTAAATATCATCCTATAGGGATTAATGTTGTAAGGTTGAGTGAAAACTAAGCCATGCCTTCGTATAGGAAGAATATAAGGTTTCCTTTAATAGCTAACATGTTGATGGCTCTAGATTCAATTCAGACTAGATGGGCATTAAATAAAATTCAATGTAATATATGAGGTTAGGTGAGGAGAAGAGAAGCTCGAGGAGCCCCTATTTTTGTTAAAAGGAAATATCTTTGTATCAAATTGATCATGAGAGAGAGAGAGACTCAAGAGAAGAGAGATCTAAGAAATATAACTCAAGGTAGAGAGTTAGGAATCCTTAGAGGAGGATATAGGAGGTAGAATAGTTTTTTGAGAGAGATTGAGAGAGTTGACACTCCGTTGTAGTCCATCCTAAACATATTGCAATTATATTTTCATATTAATGAAAAGACAACAATGTTTCCTGCACATGGTTTATGTGTTTATGTGTTTCATAAATGTATGTTGTAGATGTATGCTAGATTTCATATGCAGTAGGGAGATAGATTTATTTATCTTTGTTGGGTTCCTAATATCATTCTGGATTCTTTAGGTTGTGCAAGGAATGCACAACAGAACATTGGAGTTTATGTAGCCAACACAAGGAGTGTTCATATGAACTCTGTGGAGTCAGAAAAGAATGTGCCAGGAGGGCGCACCAGAGTGATAAAAAATCAAGGGAAACCTCAAGGTTGTTGAATACCTTAGAGGGTAAACTATGAAGAGGAAGAAAAGAGAGGAAAATTAATCGAGAACTCTGTAGAGCTCTTCCAGGTGGGCATCAAGCAGGTGAAAGTGTGCACAAGGAGAACTCTCTGTAGAGTTCAAAGAGAAGAGTATCAGAGGAAGATACTTACAGAGTTGTTGAACACTCTATAGAAAATGCTCAGCAAGGTGTGATTTGAGAGAGAGTTTTCAAGGAGGGAACCAGAACCCTTTGAAGGGAGAAGAAGGGTTCAGACCCTTAGGATACTGAGGAAACCAAAAATCTTAGAAGAAACAACACTTTTAGAAGTGCAGACGAGACCCAGAAAATTGGGCTTGCAAGAGGAGAAAAGGTCGAAGCCTTTGAACACTTACAAACTCTTCCAAGTCGGAAGAAATCAAAATATTGGGAGGAGGAGGGAAAAAATCCATTAGATAATATGTGGGAAGAAATCTGGACCATTGAATCCACGTCCAGACACCCAAGGGAGCGCGTCGAGGAATAAATAGATCCCAGCCGTAGGATCTGAGTGCAGAGGATCGACAGTCGTCCGATAAAGGTAAAGTGCACGTGCCTTAATCCTTTGTGTGCATAGGAGAGAGGAATTGCTAAAGTCCCAAAGTCCTGAAGTGAATCTGGACTGTCGGATCCAGACGGACACGTGGCATAAATCTGTCAATTTCGGGTGAAAGCACTCTGAGAGGAATGAGTGCGCAATATTTGAAACTCCTGAAGCTCGAAGAGCCAAAGTGGATAGTGGTCGTTAGATCAAGGGGGAGACACACATAAAGAGATCATGTACTTTGAGTAGAATTACTTCGGGAGGAATCGAGTGTGAAAGTTTGAAACTTCTGAAGCCCGAAGAGCTGAAGTGAACCATAGTTATTGATTTGTGGGAGGACACACACTGACAGATCATGAAATTTGGGTGAAAGAATTACGGGGAAAAGAGGCATAGAATTTTTGAGACTTCTGAAGGTGGAAGTCCTGAAGTGGACCAGAGTCATTGATTTGAGGAGGACGTGTGGCAGAAGATCTACCATATCAGTGAAAAGTCACTCCAGAAGAAAAATAGTGTGTTGAATAAGAACTCCCAAAGGACGGAGAGCCATAGTTCATCTAAACCGTCTGTTTGCTAAGGACAAGTGTTAGCAGATCTTCCACTTCTAAAGATAGCCACTTCAAAGAAAGAAAGATTTGAGAGTTGAAAATCCCAAATATCGAAGGGAGAAATCAATTGTACCCATCGATTTGGAAGGAGGGCACACGTCGATAGATCATGGAGATATGGGAGTGCGTGTGGAAGGAGGAAAAGGGTTGCTGACTAACAATTGACCAAGGTAGAAAGAGGATAGATCTCAGTCATCGGTCATGAAGGATCTTCGAGATCACAGGATCGACGATAGCCCTAGATTGCGGGGGCAGAAAGTGCTCGGACTTTAAAAATCTTAGAGCGGGCCACAATTGAAACCACGGTATTTCCAAAGGGACGCATGGAATCTAGTAGTGGATTGCGGGGAGAAAAGTGGTGTGGTCTCAAACCAACTTTGGTCGCCCTGCAATCGCATTCTTACGTGAGGTCATGGCCCGAGGTCACATCCAAGAAGGAGCCTAACAGAAGGATCTAGCACCTGCGAATAAGAGCGTGCCAAGAGCACTAGAGAAAGGGCCCACGAGTTCCACAGGACCCGTGAATTAGGAGAAAAGGGGGCCTGTACAAGTTGATTTAGGTTCAAGCAGGAGCCCGAAGATTCGACCCGACTCAGCAGATTGAAAGATTCTAGACCGGGAGGTCACAGAACCCCCAGGAAGGGAGGGGGGATGCATCATATAGGGAGGTGGGGTAAATAGATATAAAGAGAGAAATTTGGGTAGAGTAGAGGAGAGAGAGGGTGGGGTATATAGTGAGAGTGAGACAAACAATAATGAGAGAGAGAAATAGGTGGTATATGTAAGAGAGAAAGAGAGGAGAGATAGTGGGTGGGAGGGGGAGAGATAGGGAGAGGAGGGAGGTAGAGAGAGATAATGTGTGAGTCTGAGAGGGGGGGTGGACAAGGAGGTTTTGAGTGTGTGAGAGGGAGGGAGAGGGAGACAAAGAGAGAAGATAGTGAGACAGAGTGAGAGGAAGGGGGGAGAGATAGTGGGGAGGGGTAGATGTATGACATAGAGAATAGAGATAGTGGGAGGGAGGGGAAGAGAGATATGGAGGGAGGAGGGGGTGGAGAGAGAGTGGGAATGATTGTGAAAGGAAGGGGGGATATAGAGGGAAGGGATGGTAGAGAGATATAAAGAGAGAAATGAGGGGAGAGTAGATAAGAGAGAGGGATGAGGATATAGTGAGACTAAAAATAGTAAGAGAGAGAAAGAGGTGGTAGATGTAGGACATAAAGATAGGAGATATAGTGGGAGGGAGGGGGAGAGATAGAGTGAGGAGGGGGGTAGAGAGAGAATGTGTGAGTGTGAGAAGGGTGAAGAGAAATAAAGAGAGAGGGGATGGACAAGGACATGGTGGAGAGAGAGTCAGACTAATTATGAGAGAAAGGGGGGAGATCGAGGCAAGGGGGGGTAGAGAGATATAAAGAGAGAAATGGGGGATAGAAATTGTGTGTGCGAGTGTGTGGGAGGAAGAGAGAGGTAGACAAAGAGGGGAGGTAGAGATAGGTAGACAAAGGAGGGATCTAGAGAATGAGTGTGTTAATGTGTGGAAGGGAGAGAGAGGAAGACATAGAGGGGGATATAAAGTGTGT
>ML781119.1:546222-591745 GCA_009831015.1 Picea engelmannii | reverse complement strand
ACAAGGTGGAGGGGTAGAGATAGAGAGGGAGAGGGAGGAGAGGGAGAAAGAGAGGGGGGGTAGAGAGAGGGATAGTGAGAGGAAGTGAATAAGAGAGGGAGACATATAAGGGGGGTAGAGAGAGAATGAGAGGAAGGGGGGGATGTAGAGGGAGTCAAAGAGGGGTAATAGAGAGAGAAAGAAGGGAAGCGAGAGTGAGACTGAGAGTAATAATGAGGAGAGAAAGAAATGGGGGAAGAGAGGTGGAAGAGAGAGCGAGAGAGAGAGAGAAAGAGAGAGAGAGAAAGAGAGAGAGAGAGGATAAAAAAGGAGTGGGTGTGAGAGTTTGAGGCATGTCAAGGTAAGGTCTAGCTCTAGGTCTTTCCATGCCTTTTGATGTCTAAGTCTTTCCATGTCTAGGTCTTACCATGTATAGGAGTGTGAGGGAGAGAGACAGAGATAGAGAGGGGGGGGGTATAGAGGGAGTGTGAGAGTGAGATAGAGAGGGGGGGGGGGGTTAAATGTAGGAGAGGGAGGATAAATATAGATAAAGAAATGATTTCTAGGAGCGTGTACACATTCCTAGAATATGTGCACACTCCTAGAACACATGCGCACTCCTAGAACGCATGCATGCTCTTAGAGCATGTGCACGCTATTTTGAATTCAATTTTTCAGGGCGTGATTGACAAGGTGTATGCTGAATTGGTTGGATCAGATTTAGGTTAGGGATGACAAACCTAGTGGTTTGGTCTGCAAATTGATAAACACCTCCATTTTTGTGAATAACCCTCTATATATCTGTCTTTGATTTTATTTTTCTATAGGATAAACAATTCAATTGTTGAAACAAATGTAGACATAGATCGATTCGGCTATGTATATTTCAAATATATAATTTTTTTTTAAATAATTTTTTTTTACTATTTTTAATATATTTTTGTCTTCACCTATATAAAAATCCTAGAATACATACCTCTCTAATTTATGCTATAACTTTTTCTTGGCTTAATCATTTCTCAAATGAGTTATATACGACACTAGAGGAGACCAATACATATTTTATAACAACAAAACAATTGTTTTGATCATGTTAAGACCTTCTTATCCTGCATAGACAAAATACGTTGTAATTTTAGGTATATGTTGACTTTGATAATTTTTAAAATTTTTAAAATTAATATTTAAATTTTCCAAAAAATACACGACACAAGAAACACGGGTTCTCTACAAGCATACAAGTTTTGGAATGAAATTCTATCGTTAATATACTCAACACCTGCACGAAAAAAACTAATACCTTATATTTTGTTGGAAAAATAAGCTACCACTTTTATAAAAAATCTAATTTGACCTAGTTATTCAGAATGTCTATGAATAAAAGTTGTATATTCGGAAATCGAATTCAATTTCCTATGTTTCATATTCTTACACCATATTCAAATTCATTGTAAAAGTACCTAGAACAATCCCTCCAAGTTAGCAAATTGTTGTTTTTCCAGGTTTGCATTACCACTAACATGTCATGAGATACCATCATTAGCTTGCACTCACCCTTTACCTTTCATCTCTTTGGATCCGTGGGATGTAAATATTTTGAAATGTTTAAAATTATTTAATGAATGATCAAAATGGGTTTCAAAATTATCAAGATTGTGTATTTTCTCTCAATTTTTTTTCTTTAAGGTGGTTTTGTATCAAATTGTGTTTTGGTCTCAAAATTTTCTCTTCAAGATAGTTTTGTATCAAAACTAGTGTCATGTACTATAGATTTGCATTAGTTCCTTGAGATATTACCCATTAAGGATGAACCCCATGATGTACTATTGGCCATACATGGTATTTTGGTAATAGAGAATCACAAACATGGTAAGTCATTTATGTTTTTTCTTAATGATTTGTAGCTATGATAATGATGCAAGGAGCTTATGTTGAACTTGTTGTTGCAACTCAATTTCATTTCAAAGAAACTCATTATGTTGAAGGTGTTGTGCTGTATAAAAATTCCTTTTACCATTTTCACATGAGAGGCTCGTGTTCTGGAATAGGCTATGAAGCATATACTAATAATAATATTGAAGAATATTTACTATTTTATTGTTTCTGTTATTTATGTTGAGCTCCAAGAATTGTTCTCCGAAATAGGTTCAAAGAAAATCAAAATACCTTGAAATGAGATAATCCGAAATAGGTTCAAAGCAAATCAAAATACTTTGAAATGAGATATTTGTTCTTCTTCTCTCTATATTACTTCTTTTGAAACTATAATTATAAAAAAAAAGAAGGTTAAATTATTTCTTTGTTGAACATAGAATGATGTGGAAGCTTCTACCAAGAACCATGTTGAATGCTTAATGATGTAGATGATTCTACCAACTAACCAAAAAGAGAAAAAGAGCCAGAGAAAAAGTATTGGCCTCATGTGAGTTTACCAAAGGAAAACTCTCGAATGCCTTTGAAAACAATGCAACCTCAACCCACACCCTCACACATGAGAGAGCATGGATCATGTAAACTACTGTCTATTTCTCTAGTTGAGGATTTCTTTCCACATTAATGACACTTTGTGACACTACTCTCAAGTATAATTTAAATTTAATTCTTAGTTGAGGATTTCTTTTCACATTAATGACAGTTTGTGACACTACTCTCAAGTATAATTTAAATTTAATTATCTAGTTGAGGATTTCTTTCCACATTAATGACAGTTTGTGACACTACTCTCAAGTATAATTTAAATTTAATTCTCTAGTTGAGGATTTCTTTCCACATTAATGACACTTTGTGACACTACTCTCAAGTATAATTTAAATTTAATTCATTATACTTGTATAGGTGGGTGAGTAACTACCAGTTATTGTTATCTTTAGAGGCAACTAAAGTATAAACTATATCATGTAATAATTTTATATGAGGAAATGCTAATAATTAATATACTATGCTCAAAGTTTGCATGGGAAACAATTTCACAACCTTCTACAAGTGACTATTTATGTAATTATAAATTTAAGTTTGCATGGGAAACAATTTCACAACCTTCTACAAGTGACTATTTATGTAATTATAAATTTAACTTATGGTTTAGTGGGATGGTTCATCTTGTGGTTCATTTCACATTGAACTCAGATGTATGCCATGTAGAATTTCTTGTTGTATCTATTAGTGAGCAATTATGAATTAAGTGTTCATTTTATTCAAGCAAGAATTTAGAGGAATCACCCACCAAATCAAATCATTCAATGTCATATGTTAGGTAATTTTTGTTTTTACTTGGTTTGTAAGAGATATGTTACATAATGCTTATATAAAATGTACGTTAACATAATAGGTTTATTTTAATTTTAGATCTTTTTAAGTGGTTATAAATTTATATTAATTTTTTTTACTATTTTTTCTTAATAAGTTATGACTTTTATTTTATTGATAAAAGTGTAATTATTGTATAGATATAAAAATCGTTAAGATTGATGTTTGATAAGGTGTAATAAATCAAATTTCTCATATTTGCTTATGAAAATTAGTTTTCTTCAAAGAACATGTTTTTGATGATCACTAGTTGAGGGTGGTGTAAAAATTATAGTGGATTTCTTGGTATTAGATTCTTTAATTGGTGGTTTCTTGCGTGGCCTTTGGTGGTGACTTTGGATGGAAAGTCATCCTTTAGTCCTTTCCGGCGTTGCAAGATATCTTTACAAGTGCAACAACAACAACATCATCTTAGCTTGCTTGGATTTGGCACTGAAGCCTCAAATATGGCAATGTGAATTTTGTGGGGTTTATGGCATTATTGCAGTATTCTTACTAGAATGGGGTTTTGGATTGTGTTTTCCTCTTCTAAATTGATCAAATATGTGCTTCAATTGTGGGGAAGCTCATTGGAAAGATATATCACTTCATCTATGCTATGACAGGTAAGTTACCAGATGTAATATAATATGAAAAAACATGAATATTCAACATATATCAATAGACCGGCATAATACTGAGAAGAGAAACACCAAAAATGATACCTTTATTCAAGAAAACAATTTTCACTTGCTACTTCAAGGGGTAAAACTCCATCAGAAAAGAGCTCTATTACGATAACTCTCAAGACAAATATTTCTCATGCCTCTTATTCTAATGATAATGATGATCATTTTTTTATCGAATTGTATGGTGACAAATTACACCATCGGAGATAATTGTTGGAGCACAGTGGGAAGACCCGGGGTTCATCATGAATTCACCAACAAAACCCTAATATATTGACCCTTTTGGCATCACCCGCAAGCAAGTGAAGTCTCACCTGCGGTATCTGCTATAACTCTATAAATTTCTTTTGAATGAGGAAAGCAAATCACAAAGGTAACCACAAACCAAATTGAGGATGAAAGCTAGCCCTTCCAACCCATAGAGGGCTCTCTCTCTCTTCAAATCAATCACTAAAAGGATTGATATGTTATTTCATCCAAATGCTAGATCTCTAAGGTAATATCAAATTCATATAGTTGGTGGCAATGTGGACAAAAATTACATTGGGAAATGGAGTCACTGAAAGGTCAGAAATCAATGAAGGTTTACTAAATACTTGGTGAATTGAAAGGTGATTGATCAAAGGCAAGATAAAACGCACTCCTTTAGGCCAATTAGATATTGTTGTATATTGAAGATTACAGAGAAAACAAATAACCCCTTAGGGAATCTATCAAGGATGAATCCTGATGTAGGAGCATCGTCAGCAAAGCGCATGTGGAGAGACATCTCAATGCCCTAGCACGCCTTTTGAGTTAAATTTGAATTTTAAAAGTTGGCGTATCCTATAAAGCTTTTGAAAGGATTGTGAATTAAAGAAGATCTTTAATATCTGGAGGTTGAACGATCGCGTAAGATCGAGAGAAGATCATATCTTCCTTTAATGTAATAGATCGCCACATAGATATGGAGTTTTCACTCTTATATGTTTGTCTTAGACATTTAATGTAACATGGCTTAAGTAGTTGAAAGATTTAATTCTATAGGATAGGTAGTTAGAGCGAACCCTATGAGCCCTGTTATCACTCCAGGAAACTCTCCTAGGCTGTAAGTCATAGATGCCTGGTAACTTAATCTTTTTAGAAACTATTTTCTCAATAATAGGTGTGGGTTTGGATCAAGATGAATATCTTAACCTATGGATTGTATTCTCAAGACAGTCTTAGCTATATTCATGCAACACAAGGCCTTCAAGAGCTATTGTCAGATAGGTTTGTATAACAAATGGATAAGAAAACTAACCAGTTAACCAAAACATACGTAAACCATATATATGATGGGTCAACAAACTAGCCAAAGATGCTTGTGATTCTTTCTTAACAATCAAAAGTAAGATGACAGTTACCATAGGATCATTAAATAGAGACAAAAGAACTAATTCCACTCATAAGCATAGACAAAGATGAAAGAAGGTCTGACAGTAACAAATGAAAGAAGCTTGCAGGCTAATATTTTAAAGAAAGTGTCTTTCATAAAAAACAGTAGCATATAGAACTCAAAATCGAACCTTTAGTTCATCTTCTATCTTTAGCTTTATAGATTTACAATGTAGTGTTGAGATCCTAAAAGCATGGATCAGATATGCTAAAGATAGAAAGTCAAAATTCAGTTTCCAAAAGATAAGGGATGGTCCTAAAAATGAGGTCAAATCCACATTCCATGGTCTTCAAATCTTGTAGAGTCCCTGTGTAGTGTAGAATAGCCTTCCAAGGTTGATTGATGACTCTTCCAAGAGATAAAATTTGAATCTGTTGAGCTGTGCAAAAACCCTAATTTTCTGCCTTTGAAAAAGGTACCAAAAATGATTGAAACACCTCTTCTTTCCCTTATCCATCAAAAATAGCTATTGGATCTGACTTGATAATTCGACAAATGTCCATTCTAAGAGGTTTCAAACCATTCCAACTCAAAAAATCTTGATCTAGGCAAAAATTCGGTCATTCTGGCAGTGATAGGCTTTCGGTGGTTAACACTAGAAAAACTGGGTTCTTTACCTACCGAAATCTCTTCTTTTGGTGGTTAATGAAGGAGAAATTTAGGGCTAGTTAACCACCGAAAGTGCAGGTTTTCCAGAAATAAACTGCGATGGGAAAAAACAATTTTCCCAGCTATGGAAAGGTTGTTTCACACACTCAAATAGTCGATTGACAACTAGACATCCTAATATTTCCAACGGTACTTTCATATATGAATTTGGAGCTCGGGAAGGTAGTCAAAAGTTCCCTGTAAGATTAGGCATCATTCTTCAAAAAATTTCTAGTGTGTTTGATCGCTAACATTTGGCTCCATCTAGGATGGAGACCTCCCTATGAGGTCTTCAAGAACCTAGCAGACCTTGTGCCTTTAGTATTGGGCATGGAGTCATTCAACTTAATGTATCATCTGGCTATTCTCCAAATTTTGTTGTTATCTTTCACAATCTTCTTTATCTGTAACATGTCTGCTTCAAACTCCCTTGGAAATGATATTTGCACATCGACATAGCATCTGTTGTGACAATCTCTTTATTGAGAAGAGAGGTGTTGGACATAGACATGATGGTTAGATCTGTAACCATGGTTTGGAAATTCGAGAATAACTCCAACCTTGAAATGCTAGCATTGCAGGCAGCTTGAGGTGTTTGAATTTTACTTTCCAGCAGCTCGTGAACCCATATCCATACAGGACTAATGAAATTTCCTCTTGAAATTGCCGAGTCTTCTACCTGAAAATGTCTTCCTGAAAATCTGGAATATCTCATGATATCTCCAATTTGATAGCATGTGTCTTTGAAGGATAGAATTTGACTATTTCTATTGATGCTCTTCCACCTGTCTTCTTATCTTCGACTATATTCAATCATTTTAATTACCACTGATTATGTGCCGGAAAATCTAGGATATACACTCCATTATTTGCCAACTCTTATACCTGGAAAACTGGAATCAATCTTTAATTAACTACAATAAATTTGGAATTGTTGGAAGACTTTGCCACATGTCTACTTGAAAATCTAGAACAAATATCTTCTGTCTTTTATCAAAACTGCTCTGTCATCCAAATGTATGATCGATTGATCTACTTTCCAATGTTTTCACCTTGATCTTTGTTTTTCATTAATGCCATACAGATTTGACAATGGTTCTTTATCTCTGTTTTGTATTTCGACATTAGCCCTTGTACCTGGGTGTACACATCATTTAGGTGCCTCCAATAGATTGGTATTTTCCACCCCAAACCAAGATCATTCTAGATTTTGATGAAAGTTGTGTAAGTCTTAAGTGTTAACCTCTGACTGCCATCTCAAAACCCTGCACCATGTATTTCCTCACCAACACTTTTCTTAGTCAAAAATATAGAGAATAGTAATGCAATTACACCTCTTTGACAACCACGAACCTCGGAACTTCCTCCAATACTGTGAGGTAATGTGACACTTGAAACAAGAAAACGTGCTCTGTTTCTAGTATCTTTCTCCACTAGGTTAATGAGCATTCCCAATATGACAACAAACGAATCCAAATATTGGTCACTCAATGCTTCATCCTGATCCTTTCTGGAATGAGGTAACCTGATCCACATATTTATGCATGTTTTCTTCTGTAACACAAACATTTCTTCCACCAGGAATAACTCATAGTTGGTGTTTTCACAAGTTTTCCCATGTTCTGCATAAATGTGTTGAATACCATTTGACTTGCGAGCCCTCCTTCATATGACTTTCGATTTCATCTTGTGACTTGAGCTCGGGCCTGAGAACCGATCCACATTATACAGACGAGAATTCTTCTATCCTACCCACCATCATGATGAAAGCATCTACTTCGATATCTGGAACCCACAACATTGGAAGAACATGGGTTTTTGTTGCTATCAATTGCTTCTGCACTTGCATCATAGGAAGACCTTGAAAATTTGCATTCTCGAAGGAAAACGTGTTAAGAAGCATTTCTGGCAATTATATTCTTGATGAGTTACTTGACATTTGTGAACTTGTAGCGTCAATTTTGGGCATTCGTGGAAAAAATGATATAACTACCCAAAATTTGCGTTTTTCACCGCCAAACAAAACTTCAAACGCAACATAGAAGTATCCAGGTGTCGATTTTCCAAGCTGCCAGACTTGTATCTTCTAAATTTGATTACGTCGCCTAAGAAGAAAACAAATGGGTCGACATCCATATTTGTGACAACACATGCAGAGATTTTGTGAACAGAGGATTTGTTGCAGTTTGACTTATAACTTTAAATTTTGCATGCACAATTGTTGTCTTGACTTTCCACAAGAGAGGCAACACAATTTAAGCCTTGCAAATTTGTGATGAGGCTTTGTTGTTGAAATCCACATATATAATTGCCTAGTGTCGTGTAGAATTTTGTCGCATTTGTAACTATGTTAGCGCAGTTTCTTGACACCTCTGAAGGGTCAGGGAAAAACAAAGGACAAACTCTGTTCACCTTGCAATTGAAAAGAACTCTCAGAACTACTTTGGCCTTGTCCTCGGTAAGCTGATTTGCTAGCTACCAAAAGAAAACTTTCTCACAATCATCTACCACAGATTGTTGAATAGGTGACACTCACACATCATCTGGACTAAATAACCTAGGCACCTTCAAAGAAAGTCTTCTTGTAGCTTCTGAGATAGCAGGATGACAAACTGGGTTGCAACATTTTTTTTACTAGATCCACTGTTTTGAAATCAGTCAAAGTTTACTCCCATTAACTGCTTGTTGAAAATATTTTACACTCTTGACAAGACAAGAGCCCTCAGTGAGATTCGATGGTTGAGTAAAAAATATCAAGAGAAGAATTTCCTTTGCACCCTTGCTAATCAAAACACGTTGAACATCTAATAAATAGTAATCTGCAATTGTTGCATTCAAGGTAAGCAGACCATTGGATTTTCTAGACTTCCCAATAAATATATGAACCATCATCTCCGGACGTGGACATCAAATCACATTTCTCAGATAATTCAATTATTTTCACTGCCTCTATTTTATCTCAGTCCCTGTTAAGATGTTTTCTTCAACCAAGTCGACTTCCCACAAGCTCTGCTTTTAAGTTTGAGACCTCAATAGTGGAAATTTGAGCTGCATCTATATTTGACTTGTCTGGTGAAAATAAACTGGGAACCAAGTTGGCCCACTCATAACATGCAGGGATCTGGTCCAACGTAATGAACTATACATAGAACATTTCCAGCATCGATTGGCCTGAAAAATGTTTGATCTCCAATAATCTATATAATATCTGAAATAGGAGAAAAATCCAACAGAGTTGCAGTTCATGGCATTACATTTTTTCAAAGGAAGTTGAGACAGTGATTATATATGAATACGAGCCATTCTATTGAACTAATCGGATTAGCTCTGCCCAGGGTTTTTCAAATTTCTCTAAATCTACAATAAACACCTGAGAAATTGATGGATAACTCGAGGCTGCTTGAGTAGCTACAACATGGAGGGAAGGTTAAGATCTAGTCATTAAAAGTGGAAAAGGGAATCTCTTTTTCTAATGCATGTGCAAATGCTATTTCATTAATTGATAATTAAGGCTTGACTCGACTTCGATATATGACACATGAATCACCAATTACAATTATGGCTTGATTCCTACTTAGTTCATGGATTTGAAGTTGCATGCCCATCTAACACAATGTAGGTAATACTTGTTATATAACATGTCGTTTCGAGTTTGACCTGTAATTTATTCTGCTTATTCTAGAAAACTGAAAGTAATCTACCTGCTCAAAAGAAAACTTATTCTTCTTATCTACTCCTACTCTAACCACTATACTACTTTAGGATTAGGTAAAATCATGCTTCCAATGAAGCCATACAAGTATCTGTATAATTGGTAAAACTTCTGATCTGGAAATGATGAATGCAGGGAACCATAGAATACTGATATACAATTTGAAAGTGAAACATAACCAATCTTCACTTGACAAAAATATTTTTGAATTAATGTTGCTCATAGACTCCAAATAGTCATCAAAAGGATCATCAAAATCATAAAGGGATACCTCTTCAAGCAGGTGTTCCAACTGAAAAATTAAATCTTGCTGCTTGCTGCCTTCACTGATGTTAATGTTCAATGTGGACTGTTCATCTGAACTTTTCTGCTCCAACTCGTATATGTTGTAATATTTCTTTGTCTGCAAGCCAGAAAAGTGAGAGCTTCCTTCATCATCTACTACAGATCCAACACTTTCACCAACTAATTTGTCAATCAACTCATCACCTTTAAATTTTTCAGAGGAAAAATTTTGATCTTCATGACAACCATCTTTAATAGATGCATTTAATACAATGTCAAAAGTATCACTGCGATTATCATCTTGAAGATCACCCATCTCTTGATCATGGTGAGAGATATCTTCTGCTGCGGCAAAATCTTCATGAATGTTTGGATCTTTATTCACTAAATAAAACTCATGACAACATTCAGGATATAGAAAGTCAGCTGAAAAAATGCCTATACAAAACACATGGAAGGCAGCATGAAACTCTGCCAAAGAGCTGACACTTGCACAAGGCAAAGATTGGTACCAATCACGAGAAAT
Source organism: Picea engelmannii (assembly GCA_009831015.1). NCBI lineage: Eukaryota > Viridiplantae > Streptophyta > Pinopsida > Pinales > Pinaceae > Picea > Picea engelmannii. The sequence continues at coordinate 581,204 of ML781119.1, read as the reverse complement.
TCCCTCTAATGAGAAACAAAAAAGCCGGATCTGAACATCCTCATGCACAACTTGTAGCCGATGCATGTAATCATGGAAGTCCAACAAATGTTCAGCTGGCACTTCCCATTCTTGTCCTCGAAATCTGGGAAGGTTGCGTTCCCATTCATCTCTGCTAGGCACTGGATTAGGGAAACCAACAATTTTTGAAAAATCACAGAACGCATAGCTCTTAGCAAATATCTGGTTCATGTCATACCAGTGGATTCGCCAACAGATTTGTCCTTCATGGAGTCACCACTAAATTTGTCCTTCACGGATTCGCCAGATAGATGATTACAACCAATGTAATGTCTAATCCTTGTCTATCATCAAGGAGTAGATCTAATATCATCTCCCAGGGAAGCTGAGCCTCAATCTCTTGTCCCTGACAATGACGCTAATTTGTTATCACTCCAGGAAAATCTCCTGGGCTGTAAGTGAGAGATGCCTGGTAACTTAATCTTTTTAGAAACTATTTTCTCAATAATAGGTGTGGGTTTGGATCAAGATGAATATCTTAACCTCTGTATTGTATTCTCAATACAGTCTTAGCTATATTCATGCAACACAAGGCCTTCAAGAGCTATTGTCAGATAGGTTTGTATAACAAATGGATAAGAAAACTAATCAATTAACCAAAACATACATAAAACCATATATATGATGGGTCAACAAACTATCCAAAGATGCTTGTGATTCTTTCTTAACAATCAAAAGTAAGATGACAGTTACCATAGGATCATTAAACAGAGACAAAAGAACTAATTCCACTCATAAGCATAGACAAAGATGAAAGAAGGTCTGACAGTAAGAAATGAAAGAAGCTTGCAGGATGATATATTAAATAAAGTGTCTTTCATACAAAACAGTAGCATATAGAACTCAAAATCGAACCTTTAGTTCATCTTCTATCTTTAGCTTTATAGATTTACAATGCAGTTTTGAGATCCTAAAAGCATGGATCAGATATGCTAAAGATAGAAATTCAAAATTCAGTTTGCAAAAGGTAAGGGATGGTCCTAAAAATGAGGTCAAATCCACATTCCATGGTCTTCAAATCTTGTAGAATCCCTGTGCAGTGTAGAATAGCCTTCCAAGGCTGATTGATGACTCTTCTGAGAGATAAAATTTGAATCTGCTGAGATGTGCAAAAACCCTGATTTTCTGCCTTTGAAAAAGGTACCAAAAAATGATTGAAACACCTCTTCTTTCCCTTATCCATCAAAAATAGCTATTGGATCTAACTTGATAATTCGACAAATGTCCATTCGAATAGGTTTCAAACCATTCCAACTCAAAAAATCTCGATCTGGGCAAAAATTCGGTCATTCTGGCAATGATAGGCTTTCGGTGGTTAACACTGGAAAAACTGGGTGCTTTAACTACCGAAAGATCAGCTTTTGGTGGTTAATGAAAGCGAATTTCAGGGCTAGTTAATCACTGAAAGTGCAGGTTTTCCTGAAATAAACTGCCTTGGGAAAAATCAATTTTCCCAGCCGTGGAAAGGTCGTTTCACACGCTCAAATAATCGATCGACAACTAGACATCCTAAGATTTCCAATGGTACTTTCAGATATGAATTTGGATCTCGGGAAGGCATTCAAAAGTTCCCTACAATATTAGGAATCATTCTTCAAAAAATTGCTAGTGTGTTTGATCGCTAACAAGCCCGTTGGTATAAGTAGAGGTGTTGTATGCCCAAATGAGGTTGTTGCAAATCAGTTGGAAATTGTTGGAAGAAGCTTATCATAGTTAGAGCCATGTATATGTACATTTGATTGAATATAACAGAGAAAGCATTGATCCAAAGTGTCTGGTGTTGTTTTTACTATCTATCTGAATGAATGTTATACTTTGAGTTTAAATTTCGTTCTCTGTTATTATGTATTCTCGTGTATGCATGAATTATACTGTTCAATGTATGAATCTTTGATAGGTTATATAAGTTTCAATTGTTTTTCTTCCTCGAGCTTATGCAAGGAGTGCATATTTTCCTCAAGGAGTGCATTGACAGAGTCCTTAGACTCAGATCTCAGGAGAGATAACGTGGAACTTATATGCAAAGTCTGCATATCGTCCGCAAGGAGTGCGTCGACATAATACTTGAATCAGGAGCTCAGGAGGAGAAATTTAAGAGTTATTTACAGAAAGGTGTAAGGCACTAGTGAAAGGTGTGCATAGTCACCCCTAAAGAATCTAAGTCTTGAGTGAATATCTATTGCAAGGTGTTCACAGATCCAAAAATCCGACTAAGTGTCAAAGAAACCCTTTAAGGATTCCAAATCTCAAAGAAAGAACAAGTACAGAGGAGTTAGCGAGAGAAATCCTTAAGGAATGAGGCGATTTTAAGGTTTTTCAAGATAAACAATCAAGATCCACCCAGGAGAAGCATAATCATTCCAGATCATCAGATCTGAGAGAAGTTGCATGGTGGTTAGCCGTGAGTTCCTTCGGAAGTTCGTGAATTAGAGGATTTGGGGTGTTAAGGAGTGAAAATCACCGAAAGAGAAGCAGTGAAGAGATCCTATTCGTTGGATGGAAGGTGAAGACGTGGCAGCGGATAAGCGAGTTTGGGAAAGAACAAATTCAGAGAATTTGTGCCAAGCATATAGAAATTATCATGAAGTAAATCCAAGTTGTTGGTTGCGAGGAGGATATGTGACAGATCTGTGTACTTCAGAGAAAAAAGCTTTGGTGAAAAGTGGAGTTGGTGAAGCCAAAACTCTCAAAGGGTGAATAAATGAAATCTATATAAGTCATCGATTTGAGGTGGACATGGGTCAACAAATCACGGACTTTGGAGAAATGAGAAAGGGAAAGGAGGATCCATTGACCGGAAGTTTTCCGAAGCTCCAAAACGTAAGAAGCCAAATAAAAGTTGTTGATCATGCGGACACGTGGAGTCTGATCTATCGTTTTAGAGATAGAGTACTCTGGGGGAAAAAGTATGTGGAGCATTCAAAAGCACCGAACGTCTAAGTTACAAAGTGAATCACAGTCGTCAGCTGTCGGATAAGTGTTGGTCGTAGATCTTGTTGGATCAGTTCGTCGATTCAGGTTTCAGGTGAAAAGGGTGCAGCAGTTGCTAAAAACGTCGAAGCTCAAAGTTACAAAGATCTCGTGAGATTAATCCCCGGTTCATATCCTAAGGTCACATGTGGATAAGGGCTAGAGAAAAGGATCTAACTCTGAAATTTCAATATTTTAAAGCGCTAAGGAAAGGGGCCTGCGGGTACCATAGGACCTGCGCCTAAGGTGATAAAAGAGCCTGTGTTTAATTCAGTTTGGGGCCAACAAGGCCTTGAGGAGCTATTTCGGCTCACCTTTGTGAAGATCCTTGACTGAGAGGTTGCAAAACCCTGAGGAGAGAAGGGGGGGTTGCATCAAATCCCAAATTGATTACAGTAGAAAGACAACTGAATATACATGCAACAGAGCATCATATACATATGAATTCTGATACATATAGTTCACATTAACATAAATAAGAATATATATCACATAGTTGAATTTAAAATAGAAGACAAAAAAGGTAGGATCACATGCATAAAACAACATAATCACATGTATCTTTGGAGTCAAATTTCAGGGACTTCTGATCCAACAAATTTTATTAATATCATAGAAAGTATACAAACTGTATTCAATATTCTATCTATGATCATGATGGTATAAAAATGAATGAACTTCTCTTGTGTCAACCAATTTGTGTACTTTGAAAGAAAAATAGGGTTTATGGTTTACATGATGAATTGATGATGGAAAAAAGTGGGTGTGTGAGTCAAATTTGAGTCCAGAAACCATCCCATATCGGTAAGGCATGTGAATAGTCTATCCATGTCAAATTTCAGTGCATACAGAAAAAATTCAAAAAACTTTCAACGTTGGCCCCATTCACAGGTCACTGTTGCCCATGTCTAGTTCTAGTACAATGTATTTTCGTTGTTCCTTTTAAAATTCGTTCGAAAGTACACACGGTCCCACATATAGTACTACAAGGGAATATTTGTATGGTGTTGATTAAACAATGAACAAAAAAGAGGTATTTTTCATCACAACTATGACACACATACATTGTATATACATTAAAGTAGAACCTGAAAGAAAAACGAAGAAAGGTTGATGCAAACTTAAAACTTGTGTCAACCAATTTGTGTACTTTGAAAGAAAAATAGGGTTTATGGTTTACATGATGAATTAATGATGGAAACAAGTGGGTGTGTGAGTCAAATTGGTGTCCAGAAACCCTCCCATGTCGTTAAGGCATGTGAATAGTCTATCCATGTCAAATTTCAGTGCATACAGAAACAGTTTGAAAACATTTCAACGTTGGCCCCATTCACAGGTCATTATTTCCCATGTCTAGTCCTAGTAAATTGTATTTTCATTGTTCCTATTAAAATTCGTTTGACAGTACACACATTCCTGCATCTAATACTGCAAGGGAATTTTTTTTGGTGTTAATTAAATAATGAATGGAAAAGAGGGATTTTTCATCACAACAATATGGTTCAAACTAAACAAGGCCAAGATAGGATATATAGAGTGGGTGTGTGAGTCATATTTGAGTAATTTGGAAATGAACGTTCTTCTTTCCACATAAATCATGGGTCAAATTCCCATGTTTTCAAACAATTTCAAAAAATATTCTATATAAATGATAGACACGTTCATCGAAACTTCGTTGATGCAATATTATGACAACAATGATGACATCTATGATCATGATGGTACAAAAATGAATGAGCTTATCTTGGTTTCAAGAATAATTTATCCTCTACTGAACAAGGCCAAACATGTGAAGATGGAATATCATATGGTCTCTCCCCTCCCCCTCACATCACTCTCAATTCCCCAATACCCAATCTATAAAATAGAAAATAATCGAAAGCAACCTAGTAAGATTCATGCATAGAAACTACAAAAAACAAATTACTGAAGGTAAATGAAATTATGTGTTTGCAAATGATATTGTTAGTTTACCACATACTTTAGTATATTGGTGACTATTTTCAGGTTTCACATGATAATTAAACAACATGTAACAAATGATATAAAAACGTTGCATAACAATTAAAAACATGTAATTAACCCATGACATAAATAAATTATTTTAAGAGAATAATTCATACAAATTAAAATATATAGTCACGTACATGATCCAAATCAACATTTGTATAATCATCCTTATTATGTATCTTCTTCTTCATCGAACTCGACATTTGTATCATCATCCAATTCAGAAACAATGTTGAAAGGATTAACGATATCATCATCATGATCAATTTCATTTTCGAGCATATTTTCATCTACATCATCATCAAGAACTGCATTGTCTCCTATGCTTGGATCATGATCTTCTTCATATTCTTCATCTTTCGACCCTGCATGATCTTCCGGATTTGTCTGATCTCGCGAATCATCTTCTTCTTCAATATCATTTTCTTCCTGTACATGAGTATACTTAATTGGCCTTCCTCTTCGATCATATCTAACAACAAATGAACAATCCCTCTCTCCTGGAACATTTGAGTAAAATTCCTGTTCACATCGGCTTGGAAAAACATAGCGATCATGTCCTCTTTCAAACATTGTTGTTTTAATGATCAAAAATCTGTTGGCATGCTGAATAATAGTTCTTTCCTCATTGCATGCATGCATTCATAACCTATACCATTTGACGTTGAACATAACTAATCTGAAGGAATTAAAGTCACACTCAAGTATATCATTCAAATACCCATAGTATCTATTTTCATATTCTCGAGGATGTCTGTCACTCCTAGAGGAAACAATAGTGACATGGAATACTGCAATTATTCCACTATAAAAATTTTTCCTGGTTTCATCCAATTGTTTGATGCGAAATTTATGACCATTTCACCACATAGCCTTGTGGTGTTTCAATTGCAATATGCCATATATGTAAAATATGCATTGTCAATTAATAAATTAACATATTTATATAACTTAGGAAGTATTTGAAAAAAATATAAGTACACATGTAGTCACATTAATATAATATAAAATAACTGAATAAAATGGGTGAAGTTTCTTCCCTGTCCATCTTTCAAACCATATGCTAAATCAATTTCCTTTTGTGTAACATTCGCATCTCTGTTACAATGAGCTTCTCTAACCAATTCAAACAGTCGTTTCCATGATAACCTACCGCCATGATGTTTTTTACATCTTTCAATCCATACATTCATCGAGTCAAGATTGTTTGCAATGTATAAATGCAGTGCATCCCAATCTTGAGCAAATAAATAAAAAAACCATAATTCACCTATATTAAATATTAGTTATAACATCCATGGTAAATATTGATAATTTATGAAATAACATATATTAATACATTAACGAGTATGATCGTATACAAAAAAAAATAAGAAAAAATATATGTGTTAATATAAATATCCACAATTATTAATATATTACCTCTCATTTTTTTCATTCTACCTTTCCCCAACAAGTGCTTCTGATCGTCAAATGTTTTGATGGAGTTCACATCCCAAATGAAATCCATTGCATGCATATTTGGCACTGCTAATTTAGGAATATACTAACTAATATACACCATGGATTGATATACCATATATCCCTCCCTCATAGAACCCTCAGGACGTGCTCTTTGTCTAACCAAAGCCTTCAATGATTTCAAGTGCCTCTCCACCATACACATTTACCTTGTGTGTACAGGTCCACAAATTTCAGTCTCCTCAACTTGGTGTATGAGATAGTGTTCTTGTGCATTGAAACCTACCGCCATGATGTTCACAAGATTCTCTAACCAATTCAGACAGTCGTTTCCATGATAACCTACCACCATGATGTTGTTTACATATTTCAATCCATACATTCATCCAATCAAGATTGTTTGCAATGTATAAATGCAGTGCATCGCAATCTTGAGCAACTGAATCAAAAAATCATAATTCACCAATATTAAATATTAGTTATAATGTCCATGGTAAATATTAATAATTTATGAAATAAAATATATTAATATATTAATGAGTATGATCATATACACAAAAAACAAAAATTTATATGTATTAATATAAATATCCACAATTATTAATATATTACCTCTCATTTTTTTCATTCTACCTTTCCCCAACAGATGCTCCTGATCTTCAAATTTTTTGATGGATTTCACATCCCAAATGTGATCCATTGCATGCATAGTTGGCACTACTAATTTAGGAAGATACTGACTAATATACACCATGGATTGATATACCATATATCCTTCAACCATAGAACCCTCGGTATGTGCTCTTTGTCTAACCAAAGCCTTCAATGATTTCAAGTGCCTCTCCACCATCCAAATTGACCTTGTGTGTACAGGTCCACAAATTTTAGTCTTCTCAACTTGGTGTATGAGGAAGTGTTCTTGTGCATTGAAAAATGTTGGAGGTATATACTTTTTCATTTCACACATTAGCTGAGGAATTTCTCTCTTCCAATACTTTATATCATCTTCATGGATTTCTTTCAATGAAAACCATCTACATGAGATCATGGCACAAGAAAATAACATGTTTCAACATAACATAACATAACATATTACATTACAAGTAAAACACATGTCATTAAGTACAACAACAAATTGAAAGAAAATATTGCATATAAATCAAAACTACTTACTTCATGTATTTGCCAAGATCATATATAACTTGTTTGATGTTGTTGTCAAAGTCATTTGGGAGAGAGAGTGGTATAACATACCGTAAAAAAATAAATGAATCGTTATTTGTTTCGACCAAAGTAGACAAAAAAAAAAAAACTTAAAATATGTATAAGGTCAATATATATAAATATGTATACCAAAATTATTTCCTCAATGAAGGTATGCCAATCATGTGTTTTTACCCCACCAAATTCACCTTTCTTCATTAAGACATTATTTATGTTTGAAGCAAAACCCGTGGGAAATTTAATTCTTTGAATGACCTTTTTTACATCATTGCTTTGTTTCTCTGTTAATAACCATGGAAGGTTATTTCGGTCTAGTCCATCTCTATTTGATCGGAACACACTTTGCATTGCATGATTGGCTTCTTGAATGTCAGTACAAATGTTGACAATTTTTTCTTTATCCCTCCCACCATGTATGATTCGCCATAACATTTCTATCACATTCTTCCCGATATGCATTGTATCAAACAAATGAGCTATTTTTAGCTCCTCATAGTAGGGAAACCTCATGAATTGAGTGGGATAACATTTCATTCCTCTTGGAATTCCATTATTAATACCTTCATGATGGGGCCTTCATGAAGTATAAAATAAATCACAAAAATAAAGTAATTACATATACGATACATAAACAAATTGCCTACCTTGACGATTTCTATTATATTCCAACCTCCATAGGTGAGGTGTCATTCTTTGTGGTTTTAAAAAAGTCTCTTCTTTCCCATTGAAAATATGTTTTTTTTAGTAGTATGATACCTATGGTTCTTAGGGAGGAGGTTCCTATACTCATCAAACACCACCTTTCCTAAACTTTTTGAATGATGATACTTCATCTTAGGACAACAAACTGGACATGCAAATTTACCCTTTGTCTGAACACCTACAACATATGGATTAATGCCAATTATACGATGAGATTATTTAAACGTTAAACGTGCAACATGATATCTTTAAAACATTATATAGTATTAAAGAGAAATAGAATGCTACTTACCAAAAAAATGTGTTATTCCTCGGGCATCATGAATTGTCGATAAAAGTATTCCACATAATTTAAATGTCTTCTCCCCGATTGGTTTACATATTTCATACATAGTGATTCTAGCCCATAACTTTAGTAGCTCGTCGATAAGAGGCTCAAAATATAAATTCATATATTTAACTTGGTACTTACCTAATTTTTTTAAATTACACATAATTACTATAAGCATGATATGTATATATATAAGTGAATAAATAAACAAAATATATTATGCAAAAAATGAAACAAATGAAAATGTCAAATTCAAAAAATTAATGTAAACAAATACCTGGAATAATGTTTGTCAACATTATGTGCTCCCTCTTCATTGACATCCAAGGAGCAATGTTATTGTCGATAACAAAAATAGGCCACACTGAGTAAATAGACCTAATCTCTTTGAATAGATTAACACCGTCAACTGCCAATGAAAGTCTAACATTACGAGGTTCATCTTTGAAATCTGCCCATTTTCCTCAATTTCCCTAAATGCATAACCATCGACAAGAATTTGAAGAACACCATCTCCACTTATGTTACATGCATGGTAATCCATAAATTGTGATATGCTTTCATGCCTGAACAATCACTGCAAACGTGGAATTATGAGAATATGGCGAAGAACCTTTCGAGGCACCCTTTTTGTTACTTGATCGGTTTGATATCTACTGATAAGACATTGAAGACATTCTATTTTTGAAGAATGCTATCCATAATATATAATATGATCATTAGGACATGCATCTATATTTTGATAATCCATTCCAATATATTTCATAATGGCATGAAAATCTTGATATGTGTAAGATAAAATATTTGACAATGGTAACAAAAATTCACCTAACAATCTACGACATAACAAAGAACCAGTTAATGTAAAGAATATTAATCGTAAAAATTGCACTCTTATTTTACACATTAATTAACACTAAAAACAAATAGAAAAAAGTCAACATTTATGTATATGAGATGAAACATATTACATACCTTAGGATCTGTGTCATACAAGTGTTAGAAAAAATTTTCACAACCTTTGAGTTCACTAGAAGCAATGTAGTAGAGAGAATATTTTCTATTGATCCTTCATAAAGTCGTTTATTTTCCTTTTCTAATATAGGTTCAACATAAATACCATCAATGTCCCCATCCTCATCTAGCTGAGTAAACAAATCTTGGATCATTTGATTTGTCACATAATCTTCTTCCATGGGATCATTAACTTGATTTGTCCCATCATCTTCTTCCATGAGATCCTCATTTTCTTGATCATGTTCCTCAACTTGTACAACATCATTTCTACTAGTACTACTTGGTGCAATATTCTACAAAAAGTTAGAGTGCAACTCTAACTTTATAATTACAAACAATCATGCAAAATTAGTGTGTACTATAACAAATATTCAAACAATATATATAACAAATATACATATATATAATTTTATATAAAATCGACAATATAAAAACAGATAATGAATATATAGCTAATTACCACTAGTTGATATTCATTTGATCCCCCATCAATGTGCCCATATTTCCTACAATGTTTTGTAGTTGTTGCTATTAAAATTCTTATGGGACGTGTAAGGAAACATTTTTTGCAAGGGCAATAACATCTGCCATCACCCTTTTCATCTGCTTTACTTTTTTTCCCACCTCTAACATTCTCTGACATTCTTCCACACAAAAATATCCTTTCTCAAGTTATGAACCGTCGTTTTTATAGCAATTAGATTGTTGCAACATCTCTAATTTGCAAAATGTTTATAGATATTTTTTTAGTCGCAAGAGTGACAAAATTTGACCAAGTCAATGTTGAATTTGTCAAACACTGTAACGTTCAATGTTGACTTTGTCAAATAGTGTAATGGTCATCATTGAATTGTCTCTCTTGCGATGATAGCCAAAGGTCGTTGCAAGAGAGACGAGAGTCCATTGTCTTCACGATCATCTCTCTTGTGTCGTAGATTTGGTTTTGTCACTCTTGCGATGATAGCCAAAGGTGTCGTCGGAAGCGCGGTGAACACGGGATGGATTTATAAAAAAAATTAAAAATTCAATTCTTTATCTTCAATTGTGCGATGAAAGGTTACTTTCGTCACAAGTAGTCGTCACAAAGTTTTCAATATGTAGTAGTGAGTCCACCCATTCTTGCTACCCCAGAAGAACCATAATTACATTTGAGAGCATGGGCGACAAGCATTTTATCTTCAAAACTTGCAGCCATTATGCAATGGGCATGAAGCTCAACATTATCATTGTCATCGGCTCCTCCACAACGTTGTCAACTACTTCTCCTTAACAATACAGGATGCAAAAGAACACCATCAACATCGTCAGCAAGTGCAACTGTGGTAGTTTCTAAATGCACATCAAGGACGAGGCCATTCTCATCGAAACTCTTTTTCTTGGATCTCTCGCTATGCACATGTTGTGATATTGATTATCAATAGGGAAGAGAAGGTCAAACATGGGAAAAAATAGTGAACTAATATACTCAGTTACAATCAACTAAGGTAAATGATGGCTAATCAAGATCAAGATCAAATATGGTTAACTATAATTAAACATAGTAAATCATGGTCAAATAATGATCAAACATGTCAATCATAATCAATCAAATTTATCTATAATGAAACAAAATCAACTATAGTTAACCATAGTTCACCAAAGTCATACATAATGAAACAGAATAAACCATAGTCAAATATAACTAACAAAAGTCAACTATAATCAACCATGGTCTTTCAAAGTCATCCATAATCAAACATGGTTGATCATAATCAAGAATGGTCAAACATAATTAACCATGGTCAACCATAGTCAACTTTGATAAAACATGATCAACCATGGTGAACTATAATCCACCATGGTCAACTATGATCAAATCTTAGTAAAATATAGTCACTTATAGTTAACCATAGTCACCTAAAATTAACCATAGTCAACTATCTTTAACCATGTTCAAATATAGTCAAGCATTGTCAACTATAGTCAGACATAGTTAACCATAGTCAATCATGCCGAACTATAATCAACCTTGTTCAAACATAGTCAAATATGGTCAAATATGGTTAACCATTGTAAATAATCATCTAGCATTACTAATCATAGCCAAACATAATAAGCAATAGTCAAGCATAGCCAACCATAAGCAAGAATAGTCAGCCATGGTATGTCATGGTTAACCATAGTTTTCCATGGTCAACCAAGGTCAAACATGATCACCCATGGGAGACCATTTTTAATGATTATCTACCAAGGTTAACCATATTCTACCATACTAAAAAAACGTCAACAATGTCAGTAGAGGTAAGCCAAACTCAAACACAGTGAAAGAAAGTCAACTATAGTGAAACTTGGTCAATCAATGTCAACCATGGTTAACAAAAGTCAAACATAGTGAATCAAATTCAACCATAATTAAACATGGGAAACTAATGTTAATCAATGTCAACATGGTCAACCATAGTCAAACATTGTTAACCATAATCAACTGTCATAAAACAAAGGTAGTCAACCATAGTGAAATATAGTCAACTATGGTTAAACATGGTTAAAGATAGTCAACCATGATGAAGCATTATCAACCATGGTCAAAACATAGCTAACCATAGTTAAACATGGTTCACTATAATCAACCATGGTCAACTATAATCAAGAAAGATCAACCATAGTCAAATATGGAGAAATATGGCCAAACATAGTCAACCATAATGAAACATAGTCTATGAGAAATTATAAAGCCCTATCCCTACAGGGCTTCATAATTTTAACTCTTTGAATGTAATTTCTATTTGTAATGAAATTTATATTTTTGCAACTCTGTAAGCAAAAAATTGTTGTAATAAAAACATGTTAATTTCCTTTTCTCAATAATCGAAATTCTTCATATAACTATATGAAAACAGTAATGATTGTTGTTGCAATTCAACCTTATTAAAAATTTGTTCATGATAATTTAGGAATGAAATAAAATGAATGGTAACTACCTCAAATTTCTCTTTGTTTTAGTCCATTTGAGTTGAGTTGCTCCCTTTCCTTTTCTACTCCCCTACCCAAACTAGAAAATTTACCTCTTGACCAACTGGGAACAACCTTGCTAGCTCCCTAGTTCTGGGAAATACTCGTAGTTTCCTATCTCTCCATGCCAAAAATACCCAACATCATAGTGTAGTCCAAAGTATATCTAAAATATGTCGAAGTTCAAATTCTATTACTCTCTTTCTGAATACATTTGTAAAATTGCTCCAAAGAAAATCCTTCCTTCATAAAACATTTCCCTCTCTTCGAACCCCCACNCCCCCCCCCCTTATCCTCCTCACCTTTCCCTACTTCCACAATCTTTCCTCCTTGAAAGGATCCCCCTGACATCCTCTTTGTCCACTTCCTTAACTTAATTTAATAACAATGAATATTGTACGCACATTTAGTACATTTGCTTAAATGCATACCACTCGTGTACACACACATACCTAAATAAAAAAATGTTTATATCATCTAAATAAAATATTACATCTTCTAAATAAATTAGATTTAAATCTAACTAGTTCAGTTTATTTAATCAACTTAATTAATCAAAATCATCAAGTTTAATTAATTCACTTAACTAACATCACTAACTTTATTCATTTCACTTAATTAATTCACTTAGTTAATCTTATTAACTCTAATCTATTCACTTAATTGAATCACTTAATTAACATCACTAACTTTATTTATTTCACTTAATTAATATTATTAACTCTAATCATTAACTTAATTAATAATTATATTAAGATTTATACATCTAGATATAATAAACATACATCCTTAATTTAATATGTTTATAAATACTAGTCTACATGTGCAAGGTATGGATGTGTAGTTGGCACATTCATAACTTGTGAGTGTAATAATGACAACAATCATAATATCTAATGCAATTTTCTATATACTTCCAGTCAATAGTGCAATCAACATCATAATAAATAAATCCATCATTAACATTATTAGCAGAATCCATCAATCACAACAATTTAACATGAATGCAACATTTGCATAGATAAAAATAATTAAGTTAATCATTTACTATTAAGGAATAGAGAGTACTTGTCAATAAATTTTCCTAAAATATTAAAACCCCACAACACTCTCAACTACACCTAATGCAATGCTTTTCTAACTGACTTCCATCTTCCCGATCCTATCCTTCCTCTGTTAGACTGTATTGGAGTGTCAATTATATTGAACTAATGCTAGATAGAACATGTAAGTAGAAGTTTCAGCTACCTTGACCAAGAATCCCCAATAGGAAACGGGTAGTCGTCATCACATGTCTAGGGGAACATGACTTAACAAAGTTGTTGTGTTGGTTTTTTCACTTGGGTGAGAAAAAACACAACACTTGCATGTTGAGATAAGCCTGCTAAATAAGACAAAGTTTGTGAGGGGGTTAGAAAAACCAAACACACATAAAAACAAATAAATACAACTAAATACAACTAAGAAATAAATGTTAGAAAGCTTGAGAAACTTAGAACCATGAAAATAAAAAAAATGACCAGCATATTGCTACCAATGGATCAATAGATTGATAGGCAAAACAACATAGAGAAAGGAAAGGACGTATGAGTCCCCTCTTCCTCCTTGGGAGGGATCTTGAGTTCCCTAATTGAGATACCTTCTCTTCATACAATAGAATAAATGAAGAATGGTGAAGAAAAACAATTCCTATTCCCTCAAGAGGTGAGTGGAATGGCCTATTGTAGCATAACAATACATGGTGGTGCTTGAAGGATTCAAAGAGAAAAGAGGATTTCAAAGAAGAATTATTGCAACATAACAATACCTTGAAGATCTTATTTTATTAGCATACCCATGGCTCTTATTTATATCATCCATTCATGACAAAATGTAATTGGATCATAGTGTGAACAAGGGGCCTTTTAGGGCACCCTCTATCCCTTGACCAACCTCCAAGCTAGATTTCTCTCAGATATGAGTGTCAAATTATGTTGGGGGTCGGACTAGAAGTGGTTGAGGGGCCGAAAAGATGCATAAATGCATCGTTCATAGAAGTGCATGACTTTTCTCGTAGACAGTCTCACATTTTGGGCAAAATGTGCGTTGAGGCATGTGTTAACCTACACATTATGTGCACTGTGAGTGGGCTTCCTTTGGTGACTCTGCACACTTTGATTTTTGATCCATTTATATATTTTTTCTCCTTTTAATGGATTTTGGTGCTGTAAATGGACTAATTGTTGTTGGCATTGATGTTTTTCTTCAAACATTGTGTGCAATGTTGCGAACAATTTTTTAGTGATAACAGATGCCCCTGATGTGTGAGGTTAGGAACATACATATAGCTGAAATACATCAATTTTTATTTTGTTGAGAGTGCCATTGTAAGGAAGAGTGAATAGAGGAACTACAAGAGCGATCCGTTGGAGGGAGAGGGAAAACTGTGGGACCCAAACCTTTCTTTAGGGAGAAGAAAGAAAATTTGCGTACAAACGAGGCGAGCATGCCCCATGCTCATGTCATGAAACCAAAATGTAAGACTGTAACAAAATATTTATGTTGATGTAGATAACGACAGTGCCCTCGGAGACGGTTGATAATGACAAATGACAGTTTGGAATGGTGAACATACTCTAAAGTGAGGCAAGGATGACTGTAAGAGTTTTTGATGACTTGTAGGCACTGATAGCCTGACAGGTTCAGAGGTCTTCGGCTGGTATGAAACAACTACAATAGTCGTATAGTAAAACCCACCATAATATGGGATTTTTTTGAAGTCGAATGTTATGGGGGTAAACAAAATCAGAGAGCAATGATGATATTCTCTGTGCTGTCCAAGCCTCCTCATTATAAAGGTAATGAGATTCAAGATACTTCCACCCTTATGGAAACTGTGTTGATGTCTACATGAAGGGAGACATGATGCCAAGAAGTTAAGGGCTTTTTGAAATCCACTGAGTAATAGGTGATATCAGGTACTGACGATTAACATGAATTAAGTCAATATGTTGTGGGATGCAAGACTACCCTTGGTTGGGGAATGTTGAAGGATGACTGGAAACAATCATAAAACTGGGTCTAGTGTCAGGGAGACGACTAGATATGGGGTAAAATTGTGCCAGAGGATAATAAAGTGGACAAACTCAAAGATCATGGGCACATGGACTTGGGATACTCGGGGTTCATGAACGATGTTGGAATAATAATAATAAAAAATTGGATGCCCCAACCAAGGGCAACATGGGTTGCTTTGCTAGGAGAAAAGAATGCCATGAAGGGTGACGACAAAAAAGATATGTATATGCTGAAAATGAAGTCTTTTTACAATTACCAAAGAAATAAAGAATAATTTGGGTTGAGTATACAGATACAAAAATGGGTTCCCCAGTGAAAGATGTCTTGGCTCTGGTAGAGAGCAAGTTTGTGAAAGAGAACTGGTGGAGGGTGGGGGCCCCATGGGTGGGTTTCTATATTAGGTAAATGGATAGAAGAAAATATGAAGATGGGAAAAATGATGGTGTATGAGATGGATGGCTAATGAAACTATGAATATGCAGTCAATAGAACCGAGATGATATGACCTGGGAGTCCATTAGGAAGGTTAGAAATATGATGAGAAGAAGTATGGGGTTCATTCTCGGAAGTGCATAAGACTATCGAGACTCCCATCCCTAGGGGGTAAAATCCACATGAGTGTCAAGTTGCCAGGTGGAACTATGATGGGGACAAATCATGTGGGGGAGAGTGCTACCAGTTGACAGTACCCAAATGCGACAAAGGTAAAGATACTGTAGAGCCAGATGTAGGGACCCTAAAGGTCAATTCCATAGGGTGTGACTTGGATATGCAATTATTAATAGAGGGAGTAACTACATGCCAGTGTTGAACATATACCTGAAGAGGCTATAAATCTTGTTGAATAAGTACCTTCACACACACAAAAAAATACCAGAATTGAACAATATCTGATGATAAAGAATATATGACAACTATTTGATTAAAACTGAAAGTGATCATGCGTACCTAAACGTGACATGAGAAAAATGCTCTTCTGGGGCCAAGTGTAGCTGATAGCCCAAGGAATGTGAATGTGTAGATGGTGGGATCAAGATCCCATGGCTGAGAACAAATCATAAAATAAAGGCTCTGGGATCCTATAATAGAGTGTGGAAGTTAGGAAAAAGGTGCTAGATATGGATGGTGGACCCACAATGTCACCTCATTTGTACCTCTCACAATTGGTGATATGGAGAGAATGTTGAGAGGTGATTTGGACTATTACGGGAGGTTGAGGCTATTGACCAGGCAGGTGCAAGAGACAGGTTATTGGGATTATCATCCCGCACTTTGTGAATTTTATGTATGTTAGCTAGATATTGTACAGAGGGTCATACATGGTGTTTTTAAGGGTAGGTTCCCAACAATGTGATGGATCACTTGACATAAACCAAATGTCATGATATTTTGGATGGTACCTCATTTGCTCGAGGACTGACAACGAAATATAATGAATGTCAGTAATGTGAGCCTCCATGGGGAGTGAATGAGAGGGCTCTGGCCGAGATGTTTGGTGTACTGCAGTTAATGTTTGGTGAAATTGAGGTAGAGTTGGGAAATGATGAGTGTAATGGCCATATTCTGAGCATATGGCACAAGAGAATTTGGTGCGTAACCATTTATTTCTTGTGGTGGAGGAATTCATAGTAGTAGTGGATTTACTTGGTGGAGTAGCAAGAAATGGGGTTGCTTTAGGGAGCTGGCTCAGATTGAGTAACTCGGGAAGAGTAGGACATATGATAGTGGAGTGTCCTTCTCTTTCTCATAGTGTGTAAGGAGGTTGAGCTCAGGGAGGAAGTGGAGCCGTGGGCTCATTATTACTATGTCTTCCCCCATTGGTGGTGGTGTTACTTCTAGTTGGGGGTGGGGGTGGTGTGGAAGGAGCCTGTACTGGGATATTCATCGGTAATACCTATGTCTGAGGAGGGAGAGATGGTGTAGGAAACATAACGGGTGGATGGAGATACCATACAAGGATGTCAAGAACCATGTTGGGAAGGGTAAGAGTAGTAGCTACTTGGAATACTTGGAGTCCAGGTGGGGGGTAGAAAAAGTGAATTTTGGTAATGGCTTGGGGGACTGTCTCCCAAATAGGGATTTTCTCTTGGAGGGGGGGGGGGAATCCAGGATAAGTAGTGCAGTGATGTTCTCAGGGAACTTGTGAGGTAAGAATTCTTCAACTAGTGGAACTGTGATGTGGGGAGGGGTCTCAATGAGAGGAGTAGTGTATATGATATATTTTCCATTAGAAGATACTACACACACTTGTGTTTAAGGGTGTTGGAGAGGTGGTGCTCCATGATATGCCCCCAACAAGGATGGGTCGTTGAAAATTATGGGACCCATGTCGATGAATGAAAATGAATTTGAGCTAGTGCAGACAAGGGGGAGAATGTTATCAATGTTGGCGAAATGATTAGGCTTGCAATGTGTAAGTTGGTCGATGGTGACGATTTTCCTATTGTGGGGGAACATCATTATTCGAAACACAAAAGAGGATACCTCCTTCATAGAATACATGTAGCTACGTCCGAACAAGATATTGTAATCAAGTGGGGCATCGATAACTTCGATGTCGATGAGGATGGTTTTTCCCCCAAGTTCTATAGGGTCATTTTAGAAGAGCAATTCACGGGATGATGGGCGACCGTCATAAGCTCTTAGAGTGATGGAAGATGGTACTAGCTTAGGTGAGTCGAGTTTTTTCCATACTACTTTGGACATGATGCATGTGGATTCACCTTCATCGATGATGAATTGGTGAAATGTGATGTTCCAGATCTTAACTGGTATCTAAAAAGCTACCACAGAGGGGAGGCATGGTTCTCTACTATTTAGATCAAAAGTGATGATTCAAGTATCAAAAAGGATTTCCGATGAGATGGAAAGGTTTGGAGGACCTCCAATACAAACATGGTTGTAGGATACTATGCTAAGTCATCGATAAGACTATATTTATGGGATTCCCTAGCATGAGGGTTATGTACGTTCCACCGTAATGACATACTGGGTATACGAGGGTTTGGTTCAGTATTAGGGAATGGAATCATCAATGGTTGTTTGAATGGGGCCACTTCCAAGGTGGTTGGGGTAGATTATAGGGGAACACCGTATTGACCATTGCATGTTTGCAGGAGAATTTCTTCTTCATTGGTAAGGAGGATGTTGCGATCAGATAGATTTCCAGGTTGATTGGGGCCCAGGTTTTGATACTGCCCCATTTGTGGTGGGGTGGGGGTGATATCCTATTGGTATTCATCACACTCTGGTGTGGAATAATGTTTTTCAAAACATCCGGAGGTGGTGGTTGAAAATAATGTTGTGGGGACTACTAAGGGGCAGGTGGCACTGGAGGACGTTATGTCTTCATGGATTCTTTCATCCGTTTAAAATTGGCAATTTGGGGGCAGTGGTGTGTATAATGTCCATACTCATTGCATAGAGCACAAGGGAATTTCATTATGAGGTTATTGTTATTCTCTTGTCATGGTGGATTGTTATTGGTTCCCCCTTGGGGGTTTTGGTTGCCCCTAATGGGATGGTTTTGTTGGGGGTTATTTCCTCCTGGTCTCGGGTTGTTATTATTTTGTTTTTTCCCTTTCTTCTTGGCATCATTTGGTGGATGGGTCATATTTTCCATATTCAATTGTTCAAAAGTCTGAAGCTGTTGAATGGGAGAGGGTTGAACAAAGTTAATGTTGGCATGTGGTTTTCCCGGTGGAGGAGAAATCAATTGTAAATGGAATGGAAAATACGGATTTTTTTGTGGAGACGATCCATATGGCGTGTAGGAAGTTGAAGCGCTTCCACTACTACTGAGGTTATATGCATGGGTTGAGGGTGAATTCGTACTTGGTTGAGAGACTAGATGCATCGTGGGTACTGGTGGGGGTCCAACCAATGGTGGAAGGGTAGCAAAATGATATGACTATTGGCGAGTGGGAGGAGGGTAATAAGACATCCCTCCATATAGTTGTGGATATTGATGTGCACCATAAGTGGGTGGCGGGTGGTCGTAAGGGTTGAGATGGGTCATAGAACCAACCAACCCATCTGCAACGTGGGACATCCCAGGTTTGTCTTGGCCAAATTGTATGGATCTAGGTGCATCGAGAAATACTGTGTATACGTAACCTGAATGAGCATAGATGAGGTCAAATTGTTGGGCCTTGATGATGGCTTCCTTTTCTGACCGAGGAAAAGTGGATGCTAGATCCTTGGAAATAACAGAGACTGTGGATTTGAGAAACCAATCATGATGTTGTTCTTTGGTGGTTTCTTATTTACACAAACTATGTCGCCGATAACATTCATGGATTTGGTCGGCTATATGGATAGCAGTGGTTTGTTTGAAATCAAAGAGAAGTTCTAATCTAGTATCATGATGAACTGGTAGTTGAAAAAATGACAAAAAGGCCTTGGTCAATGATTCAATGGTCACATGGGACCCTGATTTTTCATCTACATACCATTTCGATAATGAACATATGAGAGTTATTTGAAATAACCTCAAGCAGATGGAATCATCCATGATTTTGTTTGAAGAGAAACACAAGTGGAAGGTCATAACATGGTTGGCAGGATCTTCCCCTAGTTTTCCTTCAAACTTTGGAATATATGAAGGTAGTTTGGTAGACATATTGGGCCATGTGGGTTAATGTAAAATGGGATCATTCGTGAATTTGGTCAAGTAAGGAATGTTGAGGGATGCCAAGTATGGCATAGGGAGATTTGGTGGAGGATTAGTTTCAGCCATTGTGTGAGTAGGCAATGGACCTATCCCTTGAGAGGGATTTGGTGGGTTTGTACTTCCTCCTTGGGAGAAGTTTGACTCTCACTTCCTCATTAAGGAGAACCAATATATGGGTGACCTTAGGTATTGGACCCAAGAAAATTAGAACCAAGTAAAGTTGATCCCAAAATAGTAGCACTCACGGGGGTGTGAGATGGTTGTGTCGGTGAGTTGGCAAGATGAGGTACTCCTCCTAGAATATGAGGGAGATTCTGCAAGCATCTAGAATGAAGGGGATTCTGTGGTTCCCCTATGGTTCTAACTAGCAAAGTGAATGTCTGAAAATGGTGACAAGAGAGAAATAAATGAACAAGAGATTTGTATATTTTTTACCTTCACACAAAATAGTATACCTCACAATTTCATGTAATTAAATGAACATCATACATAAATCAATTGTAAATAAACAAGTATGTGGATTTTGTTCACATGGGGAAAAAAAAAAACAAATGCTAGTGTTTTAAAAGACGTATCGTCCTTCCTCTCAATTAGCATCGGGCCTTCCAATAACTCTCAACAATGGGGTCTGAAGCCACTAGAAGAGGAACTAGTGAAGGTTGAAGTAATCATTTATAAGGAGGGGTAAAGGGTGCATATCCTGAAAGAGATGGTGATATTTCCCAATAGCCACACAAAATTTGATAAAGGTGTGATTGCAGCCCACAACCGCCACCTGGGTGGATATCCTAAGTTTGGCCACTAATTACCTTGGTCAAAGTGAGACATTTATATTTCCAGCCTTAGAAATGGGTCACGGGATGGATGCCCTCACAAGAGTTGGGTGACTCAAGGAGGGATGCGTAGAACAACCGGACCTCAGCCTTCGACCCTTCACAGGTATCTCCCTGCCTTATGGTGTAGGAACACTTGACTTGGAGGATTTGAAAGTTCCCTATTTCTCAACTTCTGTTATTTGAAAATGTGAGAACTTGATAATGGGGGGTTATTTGGATGCCTACCCCCAAGATCATACCTAGACTAGAAAAAATTATTTTGTCACCTCCCGTGGAGGAAAATTTAGTGCATTCTTAGAAAAGTTTTAGATGTGGTGGGTTGAGAGATTAGGGTCATGGACCAACCTCGTTTGAATTAATTGGGTGTGGATAATTTCCAAAGAAGTAGTCAGATATTTTGGAATTCCTTTGGAGAAAACCTACTTCGACCTCCACTATTCTAATAGAAATTGTGTGTGTGTGAGGAGTGGCTTTGTGTGCAAGAAAGTGAAAAGTGTGCCAAGATTTTAATAATTTAAGTGTGATATTTCAACATGTGGACTTCCTGTGGTCCTTACAAATCTTCTTTACCTATCTTACTATGTGTCTTTGGTACAACCTTGCAGACTATTTAAAGCCCTAAAGAACTAGCAATGTGGACATATGGGTCCTTACAATCCTTTAAGCTCCCTAAAATGTTGTCTATACTAAGAAAGATTTGAAACTATCCTAGAATTGTAGACATGTGGGCATGTACGGGCCCATTACTTTGATCTTTAAACTTCCCTAGATTGTGATCTAAACTAAGAAATTTTCTTAAGAAACTATCCTAAGATTGCAGACATGTGGGCAGGTATGGGCCCTTACAAATATTTAATATGGTTTCAAAAACTAAGAGGAACCCTAGGGGGGCTTTGTCCTCTTCTAAATATTTTTTAAGGGAGATGAAATGTCCTTTTAACCACCTTTTTGATTCCCGAGATCACACTAGGGTGTGGGGGAAGAGCATACTTGAGGGTCAAAATTAACTTCTAGTCCCAATTTAGGTGATTGTGTATGAAATAAATAACTTCAACTTAAAATTTTAAAAGCCAAATGAGCTATCCATGTGGCAACAAAGAAAAATAGGAGAATAGTGATTCTTTTTAATCCTAAGTGCCTATGTTATCTAACCTTTCTTATGAGAAAGGATTCTAAGTGGAGTGTAGTTTCCTTACAAAGTGCAGGAAAATAAAAATTTGAAGGATAGAGGCCCTCAAACCATTCATAAAATCCTTACAATTTGGAAAAATGGACTTATGCACGAGTTAAAGTTCTAACAGGCGAGTAGAGGGTGCGGAGTGTGCATAATGCGTAGAGTAATGAGACATGTTTCACACACAGTGCGCAGAATGCGCGTCTGTGGGCCTGAAAAGATGTGCATTTCCTATCACGTGTCGAGGGAGAAATTTCCAAATGAAATACTCCTTCCTCAGCTCTAAATTTTGGCTTTGGCAGGTTGGGCTAGGCCGGTTATGGTACCTGCAAGTAAAAACAATCAAAATGAAGTGCTCTCAAACCTCAAATAGGGAGGAATTTTATACTGATTCCCCAATATGGTCGCCAGTCTGTTGTGTTGGTTTTGTCACTTGGGTAAGCAAAAACACAACACTTGCATGTTTAGATAAGCCTGTTA
This sequence comes from Picea engelmannii, assembly GCA_009831015.1. Lineage (NCBI taxonomy): Eukaryota > Viridiplantae > Streptophyta > Pinopsida > Pinales > Pinaceae > Picea > Picea engelmannii. The sequence goes on along the minus strand of ML781119.1, from coordinate 558,219 downwards.
AACAAGACAGAAGTTTGTGAGTGGGTTAGAAAAACCAAACACACATGAAAACAAAGAAATGCAACTAAAGACAACTAAGAAATAAATGTTAGAAAGCTTGAGAAATTTAGAACTATGAAAATACAAAAATGACCAACATATTGCTATCAATGGATCAATATATTGATAGGAAAAAAACTGTAGAGAAAGGAAGGGACTTATGAGTCCCCTCTTCCTCCTTACGAGGGCTCTTGAGTTCCCTAATTGAGAGCTCTGCTCTCCATACAATGGAAGAAATGAAAAATGGTGAAGAAAAACAATGCCTATTCCCTCAAGAGGTGAGTGGAATGGCCTATTGCAATGGTGCTTGAAGGACTCAAAGAGAAAAGAGGATTTTCATAGAAGAATTCTTGCAACATAACAATACCTTGAAGTATTATTTTCTTAGCACACCCATGGCTCTTATTTATAGCATCCATTCATGGAAAAATGTAATTGGTTCATAGTGTGAACAAGGGGCCTTTTAGGGCACCCTCTATCACTTGACCAACCTCCAAGCTAGATTTCGCTTAGATATGAGTGTCAAATCGTGTTGGGGGTCAGACTAGAAGTGGTTGAGGGGCCCACAAGATGCATAAATGTGTCGTTCATAGAAGTGTATGGCTTTTCTCGTAGACAGTCATTAATTTTACGCATAGTGCACGTTGAGGCCTCTGTTAGCCTGCGCATTATGCATACTGTGTGCATGCTTCCTTTGGTGACTCTCCACACTTTGATTTTTGACCCATTTATATAATGTTTTTCCTTTTGATGGATTTTGGTGTTGTAGGTGGACTTATTGTTGCTGGCATTGATGTTTTCTTCAACCATTGTGTGCAATGTTGCAGATGATTTTTCAGTGATAAGAAACGTTCTCCACAACTCCAAGATTTGAAGAATACACAATGGGAAATACCTCCACCCCTCCTAATAGAACTAGGGTAAACACCCTATCATGGACGATACGACGAAACTTTGTTCTGGGAACCTTTTCATCGAATATCCAGTTTAGGAAAGAGTGCAACCTAAAAAACATCCACTTTCCCACATATAATAGAAATGCAATTAAACCAATATAAATTAACATAATAATTATTCACATCATATTGTTTCTTGGTTGATGTCAACAACATTGACCACTTATTGTCACCCTTATTTGGCTATTGCATAACCCATTAAATATATAGGTTTGTTTATAATATGAACTTGCCCATAAGAATACATTATTAACATGTGATAACATTTAAACATAACATTAAAATTGGTATCCACATACCAAGATCTTTCATTTTGAATTTACATGCTAGAAGTAGGTCACATAACATCCTTCATTAATCACACAATGATAACCATTCATAATATTTACATACACATGTTCACATATCCAAAATTTGAAGTGCCAAAGTTAATAGTGTTCTAGAGATAATAAGTAAATGAAATACAATTAGGTCATAGATGATTCTAGCTACCTAAATTAAAACAAGGCATTACAACAATGGTCCAACATGGTCAACCATAGTTAAACATAGTGAACTGGTGCCAACCGTATTAAACCATGGTCATTCATGGTAAACCATAGTTTAAAATAGTCAACCATGATTGACCATGGTTAGCTATAATTTTCCATGGTCAAACCATGATTGATCATAGTGAATCATGGTTATCTTAGGTCAAACATGGTCAACGAGGGTCAACCATTATCAACTATAGTAAACAAAAGTCAACCATAGTCAATGCAAAACAACAGTTAATTATAATCGAGCTAAGTCAAATGTAATGAACTAAATTCAACCATGTGCAATCAAAGTCAACCATAATCTACCATGGTCAAACATAATCAATTATAATGAATTATAGCCAACCATAATCAAATATCATAGATATTTTAATATTATTTATAGTAATATTTTGATTCACAAATCCACTAATTCTCCCATGTATGTTGGCTGTCAACCATTGCAACCACGTAATTAAAGGTGTTTGCTATACACCAATCAACATTATTCCCCATCTTATTAATAATAGTCAATGAAAATCAACCATATTCAATCTTAATCAACCAAAGTCAAACATAATGAACAAGAAACAAGCATAGTCAAACATGGCCAACCATCATCAACCATGGCAATCAAAGTCAACCACGATAAAATATGATCAACTATAGTCAATATTCAAATATCATAGATATTTTACTTCATCAATATTGATATTTTAATCCACAAACCTATCAATTATCCCCATGCATGTTGGTCGTCAATTAATGCAACCACACAATTAAAGATGGTTGTTATAGACGCTATCTTCCACATTATTCAAGCAAATCCTATCAAAGTTGACTAAAGAAAACCATAATCAACTAAAGTGAAACATAGTGAACCAAAGTCAAGTATAGTCAAACATGGTCAACCATAGTAAACCACATATAATCAAAGTCAATCATTGTCAACAGTGATCAACTATCATCAACCATAATCAAATATCATAGATATTTTAATATTAATGATACTAATTATGTCCATACATGTCACCGGTCAACTACTGAAATCACATAGTTAAAGGGAGTTGTTATATGGCAGCCAACAGCCAACACTACTCTCCACTAGATAATAAAAAACAATTATTATATGTGGATTAACACTGTTAATTTAAAAAATGGAAAACAATGTTGATCCACATATCTTAACTACCTACCTTTAATTCTATGGTTATTTTATATGTAATAGAACTTGCTTATATATATATATATATATATATATATATATATATATATATATATATATATAGTCTGAGTGGACTTAATGGTCAAGAACATATATTTCCTCTTAAAAAATCACAAGTTCAAATCTAGCAAGCTTGGTCACTTAATCGACCTTGATGAAGAGGCACAAAATCACACCTTTATATTCGACAGATCATCCAAGAGCATCCAAGAAGAACATTTTTCAATGGTGCTCGAATTGTAATGTTTTGGCCCATTTTCATATTGTTTTGAAGGTTTTTTTTCTCTTTATTTTGTGCAAAATCTGATGTGTAATAATAGCAATTTACATATAGAGATTGCTGGCAAAGGCAACGCGAAATACAGAATGAAGAATGTGTGAAGAAAGATATCCAGAAGTGGACATGGCCGTCATGATTCCGGGCAATGACACCACAGACATGGGGGCCTATGTGGGCCCTTTCGGAGTATCACAACAACATCGAGGGCATGATTTTGTGATGTCATCTATCTCATCAGTGTTTTCGTCCACGTCAGATTAGCGTCAACAATCTCATTAAGATCTGCCGACAGGTGTTTGTGATGGTTAGGAGAAGGGTTATAAGAGTGGGGTTTCATAGGAAGATATTTAGCACTGAGAGGAGAGATATAATAATAGGAAGTTGGTGTTGGGACTGCTTAGTTCCTTTGTGTTTAGATATAATAATAGGAAGTTGGTGTTGGGACTGCTTAGTTTCTTTGTGTTTATTTATTCTAACCAATTAGCAGATTTATCTTTTTTTTTCAATGAATGTTGAAGATGAAAATAGGATATAAGTTAATTTTCAAAGGTTCTATACTTTATAAGGTTTGAATGAACTTTAGTGGTAAAATGTTTAGAATAATAGAATATTCATACAAGTTGGTCTTTATTTTGTGAATGTCAAAAAACATGAATGTGAATATAAGTCATACAAGTTAGTCTTTATTTTGAGAATGTCAATAAAGTTATAAAGTTTGAATATGAGTATGGTTTATTGAGTTCTTCGTTGTGGTGCTTAATTTTTTTCTTTGAGAAATACTAAATTTTGTTTCTTTATAAAACCTCAAACATTATAATACTATGTTTCTCCTATGTTCTTATCTAGAGTTCAATGCACAAAGACCATAACTACTATTTCAAGTTTACCTTTCGTCTCTTTGTATTTGTGGGATGTAAATATTTTGAAACGTTGAAAATAATTAAACTGGGTATCAAAAGTTTCAATATTGTGTTTTGGTTTCAAAAATTTCTCTTGAAGGTAGTTTTATATCAAATTGTGATTTGGTCTCAAAATTTTCCCTTCAAGAAAATTGTGTATCAAAATCATTGTCATGTACTAAAGATGTGCATTAGTGCATCAAGAGATTACCCATTAAGGATGAAGCCCATGATGTAATATTGACGTAATATTGACGATGCGTGTCACATAGTATTTTGGTAATAGAGCATCACAAACATGGAAATTCATTTATGTTTTTCCTTAGTTATTTGTAGCTATGTTAATGATGTAAGAAGCTTATGTTGAATTTTTTCTTGCAATACAATTTCTTTTCAAAGAAACTCATTATGTTGAAGTTGTTGTGTTGTAGTAAAATTTCTTTTACCATTTTCATATGAAAGGTTCATGTTTTGGAATAGGTTTTAAAGCATAAAATAATAATATTGAAGAATATATATTTTTTTTTAATGTTTTTATTTATTTATGTTGATTTTCGAGAATTGTTCTCTGAAATAGGTTCCAAGCAAATCAAAATAGCTTGAAATGAGATATATGTTTTTCTTCTCTCTATTTTACTCTACCTTAAATTTGTATGTTGTGGATTATACTATTATGGATAGTCAATAGAAAACAAGATGTTATCGATATTCCTCCTATTGATTTTGTTGTTCAATCTACAACTTTAACCAGATAAATTTATGATCTGCATTTTCTTGTGAAACTATAAATATAAAATAAAAGGAGATTAACTTATTTCTTTGTTGAACATAGAATGATGTGGAAGTTTATACCAAGAACCATGTTGAATTCTTAATGATGTAGAAGATTCTACCAACTAACCAAAAAGAGAAAAAGAGCTAGAGAAAAAATCTTGGCCTCAGGTGAGTTTGCCAAAGGAATACTATTGAATACCTTTTAAAACAATGCAACCTCACCCCACACCCTCACACATGAACATCCTCACACATGAGAGAGCATGGATCATGGAAACCAGTGCCTATATCTAGTTGAGGATTTATTTCTACATTAATGACACTTTATGACATTACTCTCAAGTATAATTTAAATTTAATTCATTATACTTGTATAGGTGGGCGAGAAACTATTGGTTATTGTTATCTTTAGAGGCAACTAAAGTAGAAAGTAGATTATGTGATAGTTTTATATGGAGAAATGCTAATAATTAATATACAATGCTCAAAGTTTGCGTAGGAAACAATTTCACAACCTTCTACATGTGACTATTTATGTAATTATAAATTTAACTTGTGGTTTAGTGGAATGATTCATCTTATGGTTCATTTCACACTGAACTAAAATGTATGTAGTGTAGAATTTTTGGTTATATCTACTAGTGGGAAATTATGAATTGAATTGTTGATTTTATTCAAGAAAGAATTTAGAAAACTTGCCCACTAAATCAAATCATTGAATATCATAGTTATATCTATTTCACACCAACTAAAAACTAAATTTGTTGTTTAACAAGGGTTGCATGGCATCTTAGTCCCTACCAAGTAGATCTGGAAATGAAGATGATAGTTGGCACCCTATAATTATTGATGATGATGATTATGGTGAAACCTGAACAATATGCTAATAAATAGGCTAGTTTCATAATCTTAAAAGAAATTAATTTTTTTGGGGGGTTTTTGTTATTTAAATGAGAAAAATTTGATATAGTTTTGGGATTAACAAATATTTTTGTTTTATCAAAAAATATATATTTGTTTTCATTAGTTAAACATTACACTTCACATCCTTCCGGCTAATGCATTTTAAATGGTCATAAAACCCCAAATCCTATGTGGAATATATAAATCTTTAACTAATTTTTTTTTGGGGGGGTTTGTTATTTAAATGAGAAAAATTAACACATATAACTACAATGTTAGAAATTTGAATTCAAAGAATTTGACATCGATTCACAAGGGATGGAGAAAGACGTGTTGCTCCATGATGATGCATAGTTTATAGATTTGTCATAAGCAATATAAGCACTATATCTCTTACCATGTTTTTACTTTAGTATGGTTGTCTTATAGTTTTGGGATTAAACCTAAATTTTGTATAGTTTTGGGATTAAACCTAAATTTGATATAGTTTTGGGATTAACAAATATTTTTATTTTATCAAAAAATATATATTTGTTTTCATTAGTTAAACATTACACTTCACATCCTTCCGGCTAATGCATTTTAAATGGTCATAAAACCCCAAATCCTATGTGGAATATATAAATCTTTAACAAAATCTCATCTCAAAATCTCATCCTATGTGGCTTGAGCCATGACAGAATCGAACAACCAAGGAGGGCTGAAACATTAAAATTTTCGTGATCTATTTATGTTCTTGGAATTTCTGATTAACGTGTTTTTGCAGGCATTGTATTACATGATCGACTGTTGTGTTCTCTTACATGATCGATTGTTTTGTTCGCTTACTGGATCAACTGTTGTGTATGCTCTAATTATTCATGATTATGCAGAAAAACAATTAAAATCACTGGAGCAGCTTGACTAATTTCTTGGATAAATTTGACAAGCAACACATTAAATATTCCAGGACTTTAGTGACAATTCTTAGCCACTGGTTATTATGCAAATTTGATACAGCTAAGACAAATAAGTATGCAAGGGAAACAAGTATAAAAACGCAAGTCTATTTCCTTGATTTGCTTCATTTGCATTTATTTCTGCATAATATGTTTTTCGCAAATCTCATAGTTTTTATGCAGAAATTTGTACTAAGCTTTTCAGGTTCATAGCCGAGCACATCCCGTGCTGCAGTGATTTTCATGAATCATAACATTTTGTTTAGAAAACCATGTTTGCTAGATAGCTTGAAGGAGTTGTTACTCAACAAAAGTTGTTACACATCATAACATTTGTTGTTACACAACAACCATTTGCTGATACACAACAACTTTTTGTGCATCTTGATGTTTGTTGTTACACAATGAACATGCTGATACACCAAACTGTGATACCCGTATTTCTGCATTTCGCTAATTTCATGCTGTAACACTGTCCCATTTCTCCTTCAAAGCCGATAAATCATTCCTGTGTTGAAGCCATTTTCCATTACCTTATCCTTCACGACTTCATGCATGCCTACCTTTCTGAGTTGCATACATTCCTTTATCCTTTTTTTTTCAGTTTATTTTTGCCTTCTTTTTCCCTTTCAGTTTGCCTTACGAATAAAACCATTCAGTTCCCTTTCCATGATTACATTGCCTTGTTTTCCTTGCCCTACTGATCCACACTGCTTGACCGTGAGATCTTTTCATTTATAGTCCTACCAAATCTTTTTGTACAAACTCACGTTGACTGATGTGGGATTCCTTAAGGCCCACCTTTCAACAAGTCTTTCCCCATCGACCTCAACACCTTATCTGGGATATAGACTAGAGTCCATTTTGAGTACCTGGAGGCTTGCATGCCTTAATGGAAAGTTCTCTCGCTGACAATCATGGGAATACATCAATGTCCCTTGATCGTCAGATCTTGTAAGTGGCTCGACATCAGCTCATTCATTCGCACTTTGCCAAATGTACTCGGGTACCTTGGCACTCATTGACATCAATGGTGAGTTGCCTCGCATTGGTTAACGACATTAATCATTGGTCGGTAATCCAATGACTTCTTTTCATGCTCGACATCGACACATTCATTTGCATGATTAGAATTGTACCATCAAGTTTTGCAACGGGTGAAGACTATACACTTTTCATGACTCTATCAGCAATTACAGCAGCATGACTACTGCTCTCTGAGAGTACTGCAGTTCCACTTTCATATTTTCTCTTTTCCATGGTGCATTCAGTAGCAGTTCAGATCCCTCCACTTCACATTCTATGATCCATCAGAAAATAGTCACAGCTACAACAACAGTCACTTTCCATATGATCTTACAACAGTGACATCTTCCATGATCTAGCAGTCACATCAACTATATTCCTATTGCATAGTTCATCACCATTTTGGGTAAGTGGAGGTATGTTATTTTCTAAACTTTAATCATGTAATTCCTCAACTGCTAGCAATGAATAATTTGGAAATTTGCCTCCTCCAGTTCCCTTTCATTTTTCACTTCTACAACTTATTCCACATTGCATGAGGACATGCAACAAGTTAAGTTGGGGGGGGGTACGAGACCTTATTCACTATCATTACTCCATTTTTCCACGACCATCGTTCCATGTTTTCGTCCCATTTACCAGTTATGAACATTTATTTTCCAATGATACTCTGTTGCACTTTACTTCATAGGCACTGATATACAACAAAAGAAAGGGATTTCTTATACTCATTGATGTTTTCACATTGATAGCATACATTTTCCAGTAAAAATATGGGCAAATTATTATCATAACAGCAAGAGAACAAGTAACAAAATGAATGTTGTTAACACAAAAACCAACATTCTTTATATTCATGGTTGTCACACAAGAACCAACCATAAGAAAATGCCAGTTGTTACTGGAAACTAAAAATATGGGTAAATTATTATCATAACAACAAGAGAACAAGTAACGAAATGAATGTTGTTAACACAAGAACCAACATTCTTTATATTCAAGGTTGTCACACAAGAACCAACCATATGAAAAATGCCAGCTGTTACTCATATAAATCCCATCCTGGAAAATATTCATTATCATCACTCAAAGCCAACATTCAAATGCCAAAATTTCTCAAGAAGATCCATGCATGGTTGCATGAGGACATGCAACAAGTTAAGTTGGGGGGCATGTTGGGGCTCAGAAATGTCCTATTCTCATCCACCTTTCCCTTCATCATTCTTCACATTTCATTGCCCCATTAACCTTTCATGATATCATTTCCATAAATATACTTGGGTTTCACCTTATTGTTCTCCACTTGATTCATTTTAGTATTTAAAAGGAATTTGTGATTAAATGTTAGAAAATCAACATGTTTTCGTATATATCTCAAATATGTGTGAGCTTTGTAATGTGTGGGAATATATGAAGGATTAATTCAAAGGACTTCTCGAATACTTCTCTCCACCATTTCAATATTTGAGGAGATAATTCAATCCCATTCCAAGGAGAAGATCATGGAGATTTGGTTAGAATATCTTATCTAAGATATATGAGAGATMTGTGTGAGGATTTAAAGGGATTATATTTTGTAATAATGGGAAATAGGTTGAGAGAATAGTGGATCTGCAATTATGAGATGGTTATCTTCTTCATGTATATAAGAGAGTGCTCTCTCTTCATTTCATTAGCTTGAGTTTTTGGAGATATTCTTGTAATTAGGAGAAGGGGATTCTTAGCTTTGTTATTCTTTCATGTTTAGTCATTTGACTATTGTAATATAATTTGAGATTGATATATTGTGTGAGCTCACATATGTTATTTGTCGTTAACTCTTCACATGTTGTATTGCTTTTCCTTTATGCAATTGACTGCTTTCCTAGATTAGTTTCATTTCAGCAATTTAGATTAGATTACTTCTACTTCAGTCCTGCATATACAGTGCGTGTGCTTCGTAAGCCTACGAACCTCGGATTGACAAATTAAATGGTTGGGAAAATACTACAACGGAATTAAATGACAATATTTCCGCCTAACAATTACCATACAGTGGGTTCCCCGACCACCGTTGGCGCGCACACGCAGATTTGTATTTGGTTTGAATGGTTATAACACGTTGCCACTTGTCCATTGCACATTCTCTCTTTGAACCTTGGCCCTTTTCGGGTGAGCACGCGGTCATGTGGTGACCTTTGTGACCATAGTCTTGGCGGTTAGGGGCTAGGCGCCCCCATAACCGTCCTACAGTTCACACCGGTTGTGCGATTGTGCCCGGTGCTGGGTTTTTCCACATAAATGTGCGTGGGGGATAGGTTGAGCCAACAAGGGTGCATTTTGGCGATCCAGAGACAACAAGTTTGAAGGGGAACTTCCAGGAAGCCTATCTTCTTCAATTTTTGGCCAAATGAGGTGCCGAAAAAGCCCAGCTAGGGGTTTTTGGACATTTTGAAGCCATTGGAGCTGTCTATTTGGAATTTTGAGCATTGTAAAGAACATTTTTGAGCACTTTGAGAAAATAATACAAAAGATGCATTGGAAGATGGACCAGGAGATGTAGCCCAAGAGAGGGGTGAACTCCTTTATCATTTGTTGTGTTATGTGTTTTTTGTTCACTGTTTATTGCTGCTGTTTATATGCATCTTGAATGAGTAATTTCTATAAAGTATGTGTTGCAAAATTGATCCATTTGAATTTTAACACATAAATTAAATATTTCAAATAATTTCAAGAATACAAGTATTCTTCACTTTTAGATCAAGTTGGTATCAGAGAATAGGTTTTTGAAGACTTGATTATTTGCAAGTGTTTTGTTTTCTGATGCTCACAAGGTTGAAACTCACAAGAGGAGAAGGTCAACCTATAGAGCCAAGTTCTCATCCTTCAAGGAGGAAGCTTATATCATCACCGCAAGTTTCAAGGAGGCATTCACCAAGAATGGCTCATGAAGAGAGTCATGAACATATTCTTGCAGAAGATGAAGATCTCAGAAAGGATTTCATTGAAATGAGAGAGATGATGAAACTCTTGATGGAAGAAAGGAATACAAGGTTGCAAGGTGAAGGATCCAACCCTTCAAAACACAAGGGAGACAGTGGTGATAAAAATCCAAATGGAAATGGAGGGAATGGTGCTTCTCCACCACCCTCACCTCCATCTTCTTCTTCTTCTTCTACCAGTTCAAGACCTCTTCCAAATTCTAAAAAAGGACATGGTAAAACTCCTTCACAAATTCCTTTGTTAAAGCTTGATATTAATTTCGAATTGCCAATGTACAATGGAGAAGTAAATGCTGAGAAATTAGATAATTGGATTCGACAGATTGAGGTGTATTGTAGGATACAAAAAATTCAAGATGATGAAACTAAGATTCAGCTTGCTTCTTTAATATTGGATAGTGTAGCACTCATTTAGTGGGAAGCCAAGACTCAAGAGTACATGAAGAAACATGGTAAAATTTAAACCTCTTGGAATGATTTTATTGTTGCAATTAAAAGACAATTTTACCCATTGGCATATATGCAAAAAGCTAATATGGATTGGAAAAACTTTAGACAAGCTAAAGGACAAAATGTGCAAATCTTTACTCAAGAATTTAGGAGAAGAGATTTGGTTTTGGAAGTAGATTTGTCTTCTCCAAAAACTTTACTCAAATACATTGGAGCTTTACATAGTTATTTGAGACATATAATACTCATGTTTAATCCTTCAAATCTAGGTAAAGTTTGTGTTCAAGCCACTCATTTGGAAGAAAGAGGAAGGAATGAAACTCATGAGGGTAACAAGAAGCCTTTCGGTTGGAGAAAGGAAAGAGGAAGTTAAAGGGAAATGGCAAAAAGAATGCTAGTGTTAAGAAAGAGGGAGAAACATTCACATGCAAACATTGTTCAAAAGATGGCCATGATGAAGACCATTGTTGGAAACTTCATCCTAAAAGAAGACCCAAAAAGTTTGGCAACAAAGGGAAGTCAAAGACTGCTACAACCATACAACATGATTTAGGTTCTGAGTCGGGCGATGAAACAAAGATCACAGCCATGGGTTATCAAGGTAATGGTTCTATTGCAAGTACTAGTTCTTCAAGTAAAAATAATCTCAATGTAACTCGACAAGAAAAAGAGAGAATTGAACTTTTTCACATAAGGGTTGTTTCAAAGCGTACCAAAATAGATATTCTATTTGATACTAGATCTCAGGCAAACCTTATATCTGAAGACACTGTTAAGAAATTAAAATTGGAAACAATTCCACATCCTAAGACATACCCTCTTGGTTGGATATGTGATAATGCTAAATTACAGGTGACAAGAAGGCGTAAACTTAGGTTTTCTATCACTGCAAATTTTATTGATGAGGTAGAGCTTGATGTTATTCCTTTGGATATCTGTGGTATTGTGTTGGGAAGCCCATATTTATATGATAGAAAAGCAATTTTTCATCGTCATGAGAATAAGTAT
>ML781119.1:525423-545879 GCA_009831015.1 Picea engelmannii | reverse complement strand
AATTGTGTTAGTGCCAAAGAAAGATGGTACATGGCGTATGTGTGTTGAGTTCAGGGCTTTGAACAAGATTACGGTAAAGAATCGTTATCCTCTTCCTAGAATCGATGATTTGCTTGATCAATTGAAATATGCTAAATATTTTACTAAGTTAGATTTGAGAAGCAGATATCATCAGATCAGGATTGCCGAAGGAGACACATGGAAGACAACTTTCAAAATGAAGCAAGGTTTGTTTGAATGGATGGTAATGCCTTTTGGACTTTGAAATGCACTTGCTACTTTCATGAGAGTTATGAATGATGTCTTAAGTCCTTTTCTTGATAATTGTGTTATTGTCTACTTGGATGACATTTTGATCTTTAGCAAATCTCGTGAAGATCATGTTAAGCATGTAAAACAAGTTTTGGATGTTTTGAGAAAGAAAAAGTTGTTTTTGAAGACGTCCAAATGCGAGTTTGGAAAGACTTCACTTATTTACTTGGGGCATATTGTTGGTGGAGGTGAATTAAAAATTGATCCCTCCAAGGTCAAGGTCATATTGGAATGGCCCAAGCCCAACAATGTGACAGAGGTAAGAAGTTTTTTGGCAGCAGGCCAATATTGGAGAAAGTTTATTGCTAACTTTTCTTCCATTGTAGCTCCATTACATGCAGTGACAAGTGTCAAGCAAGTTTTTCAATGGGGAGGCAAGAAACATAAGGCTTTTGATACTTTGAAAGAGAATATCAGTTCTACGCCATTTCTTGCACTTCCAAATTTAAGACAACCTTTTGAAATCCAAACAGATGCAAGCAATTATGCAATGGGAGCAGTCTTGCTACAACATGGTAAGCCCATTTGTTTTCATTCTGAAGCTTTTAATGGTGTCATGATTAACTATCCTACTTATGATAAGGAGTTGTATGCATTGGTACAAAGTGTGAAAAAATGGAAACATTATTTGTTGGGGAAAGAAACCATTGTCCACACAGATCATCAACCACTGCAATACTTACAATCATAAACAAAGCTACAACAAGCTAGGCACTTCAGATGGATGGTTTTTCTACAACAGTTCCACTTGGTCATAAGGTATAAGAAGGGCATTTATAACAAAGTTGTTGATATGATTTCAAGGCCTATTATTAGTGCTTCAGTTATTCTTAAGCATAGTCCTATCATGCATGAGAGTTATGTTGAGCAATATGCTTTAGATATTGATTTTAAAGAAGTATATGAGACTTTGTGTCATTCTAACCATGATGAGGAATTGGATTACCATGTGCATGATAATCTTTTGTATCATCTTGGCAAGCTATGTATTCCACAGGGTTAAAGAATCAACATAATAAGAGAAGCCCATTCTTCTCTTATTGCTTGTCACTTTGGTGTAGGAAAGACAGTGGCTAATTTGCAAAGGTACTACTATTGGCCTAAAATGAATGAAAGTGTTTCGAGATATGTTCGAGGATGTTCATTATGTGCCACCCGTAAACCTAGAAATTGAAAGTTGGGTTTGTATACTCCACTTCTGATTCCTTCTCGTCCTTGGAAAAGTATTTCAATGGACTTTGTAGGAGGTCTACCTATGTCTAAACAAAATCACGATTATCTTTATGTTGTGGTTGATTGATTTAGAAAAAGGTGTATTTTGATGCCTTGTAAGAAGCAGGTTATAGCTGAGCAAATGACACAAATGTTCATTCAAAATGTTTGGGTGCATTTTGGATTGCCTAAATCCATTATTTCTGATCTGGATTCTCGATTTGTTGGAAGTTTTTGGTCAAGTTTATGGGCACTCATGGACACCAAACTGAAAAAGAGCACAGCTTTTCATCCGCAAACCGATGGTCATACATAAGTGGTAAATAGAACATTGGTGCATCTTCTTCATGGTTATTGCAGAAATCATCCTAAACTTTGGGATGAGAATTTACACTACATTCAACATGCTTACAATCGAGCTAAGCACTCTTCAACTCAAACGTCGCTATTTGAAGCATATTCATTGTTTTGGCTATTTGCCCAAATCTCCTTTAGATTTTATCTTTGGGAAGGATATTGCTATTGATGGTCAATATGACATTGATAGGGCCAAAAAGTTCATTGCACAAATTCAGTTGATACATCAAATGGTGCAAGAGCAGTTGGAAAAGAGTCAAGCCAAGTACAAGACGAGACATGACAAGCATCGTGTTGATCACAGTTTCCAAGTTGGTGATGAAGTATGGCTTTACATTAGTAAGGGGAGGCTTAAAGGAGAAGGTAAAAAATTGAAACCAATTCGATATGGTCCTTTCAATATTATTGACAAGATTGGTAACAATGCCTTTCGTTTAGATTTGCCTCCTTATATGCAAATGTATGCAATTGTTAATGTTGAGAATTTGAAATTGTATGAGCCTTCTTTGATTGATGATCAAGGAGAACATGTTCATATTCCTTCTATAGATGATTTTTCCCCAGAATATCTTACAGAACTGCATGAAGACACCATCCTTGACAGGAGAATGAGAACATCAAAATGAGAAAATGTGGAGTATCTTTGAGTTGGTCTTAAAGGCACAAATCCAAGAAAAGCCAAGTGGATTGAGGTTGGAAAGGTGAGGGAGATATATCCTCATCTTCAGATAGACTGAAAATAGTCTTTTGGAGGTCCAAAATCTTTCTAATGGGGAGGTGTGATCCAGGGGATCAAATTTTGCTCAAAAATTCAAAGTGCTCAGAATCGCTTCAAATCGAATGGGAGCGTAGGCCTCGTTGTCACGAACCCAACACAACTCATTTGGGTTCAAGCGGATGTCAGGAGAGAGAGATATCACATTTTGTTCAAAATGACAAACATGCAAAAAAAAGGGATGTTGACTGTACAGTCTGTACAGTTTGTACGGATGCTGACGTGGCATATCCATATGAAACATGGTAGAAATGACCATACGACATGTGGAATTCATTGGTTGGCAGATGTGGTTGAATGAGTATTGGACACATGGCATCTTGGTGGATAATAGTATGGTGACACGTGGCACAATCAATGGTCGCCACGTGTCACCTGGATGGTGGTTTAAAATCTTTGCAATTGACAGGACTTGACCCCGTGACCTTTGGGAAGGGGAAGAGACTTGGGAAAGGCCGCCAACTGGTGTGCCACCATATGAGCCTTGTTATATATATGGTTTAATATATATTTAAGTTTGAGTTGATGTACCATTAGCGTGGGGGTCTAGGCTAGGGCTTAGCCCCAACCCCCGGTCGCACGTCCATATCCATATGACCATACAGTGGGTTCCCCGACCACCATTGGCACACGCACATGGATTTGTATTTGGTTTGAATGGTTATAACACGACGCCACTTTTCCATTGCACATTCGCTCTTTGAACCTTGGCCCTTTTCGAGTGAGCGCACGGTCACATGGTGACCTTTGTGACCATAGCCTTGGCGGTTAGGGGCTAGGCATGCCCATAATCGTCCTACAGTTCGCAGAGGTTTTTTTGTTGTGCCCGATGCTGGGTTTTTCCACATAAATGTGCATGGGGGCTAGGTTGAGCCAACAAGGGTGCATTTTGGCGATCCATAGACAACAAGTCTGAAGGGGAACTTCCGGGAAGCCTATCTTCTTTAATTTTGGGCCAAACGAAGTGCCGAAAAATCCCAGCTAGGGGTTTTTGGACGTTCTGAAGCCATTGGAGTTGTCTATTTGGAATTTTGATAATTGTAAAGAACATTTTTGATCACTTTGAGCAAATAATACAAAAGATCCATTGGAAGCTGGACCAGGAGATGTAGCCCAAGAGAGGGGTGAACTCCTTTATCATTTGTTGTGTTATGTGTTTTCTGTTTGTTGTTTATGGATATTGTTTATATGCATCTTGAATGAGTAATTTATATAAAGGATGTGTTGAAAAATTGATCCATTTGCATTTTAACACATAAATTAAATCTTGCAAGTAATTTCAAGAATACAAGTCTTCTTCATTTTTAGATCACATAACCATATCAGAGATCAACACACCGATTTTTTCACGTGGTAAAACCACTATGGGGAAACATCCATAGACCAGCCAACGCGATCACTTGGAGTAGTTTACTAATGCAAAAGAAAAATATTACAGAGAGATTTTACAAGAGAGTTTCTCACAATCGATCATCGGAAAATGACCCTCCATGCTATTTAAATAGAGATCATGGAACAATCATGTGTTAACCCACAGATCAATGGCCATTAATATCAAGGAGAGTATGAACTGTCGGATCAATCTAGGTCAGGAACATATCATGATCGTTATATTCCCTAACTACAAATGCATACTAATGCATACTAAAGAAACACACTAAGAAACACACTTTTACCTAACGACACATTAGACCAAGTATATCTTAACTAACTCCTAAGTGTCTAAATATCCTAACATCCCCCCTTAAGAACAACTTGGTATAGGATTGAAGGATTTACAATGGTGACACAATGGGAGAAGGAAGAAGGCATTAGAGCCTATCCCCCCTTAATGAAAACTTCATGAACTCCTACCATAGATCGAAGTTTGGAAAACTTCGCTTCTGTAAGAAACTTTGTGAAAATGTCTACAACTTGATCTTCTGTAGGGAAAAAGAGAACTTCAATAACTTGATCAAGAATGAGCTTTCTGATGAAGTGAATGTGTAGCTCGATGTGTTTTCTATGTTGATGTTGAATTAGGTCTTTGGTGAGCTTGATGGCACTCTAATTGTCATACCAAAGGCTGGTCGAATGCTGCTGCTAGAATCCAAACTCTGAAAGGATCTGTCGAAGCCAAAAGACTTCCTGACTTGTATTTACCATTGCTTGGTACTCTTCTTCTGCTAAAGAAAGTGTAATAGCCTGTTGCTTCTTACAGTCCCAAGTGACAGGTCCTGAACCAAGGCTGAAAACATAACCTGCAGTAGACTTCCGATCATCACAGTCATCGGCCCAATCTAAATCAGTGAAACCAACCAATAAAGGAGTCCCCCTTGAACTATAATGTATCTCAAACTGAACTGTACCACAAACATAGCGAAGTATCCTTTTAGCTGCTTTCCAATGGATTTCATGGGGTGTTTGCATATACCGGGCAACAAGACCAACAACAAAGGAAAGATCGGGACGGGTATGAGTCAAGTATTAGAGGCTACCAACTAATTGATGGTACAAGGTGGAATCAACTTTGGGAGAAGTACATGTGGCAGTAAGATTGACTCCATAGTCTAAGGGAGAAGGGGTTGGTTTACAATCGTCCATGTGAAAGCAACGAATAAGGTAACAAGCATACTTAGTCTGGGAAAGAAAAATTCCTGCATTGGTTTGCAAAACTTGGAGGCCAAGGAAATAGTGAAAAACACCTAAGTCTCTCATTTCAAATTTCTTCTTAAGGCTGGTTTTCACATGGTTTCAAAGTTTTGAGTCACTACTAGTAAGGATAAGGTCATCAACATAAAGGACAAGGATTATGAGATGGATTCCTACTTTCTTGGTATAGACATTAGGATTAGAATGGCATCTAGAGAATCACGTGGCAATAGGCAAGTTTTCCATTTTGGCACACCAAGCGCGAGGAGCTTTCTTGAGACCATAAAAAGATTTCTTAAGCTGAAAAACAAGGCCATAGTCATTCTGGACATAGCTAGGAGGTTGTTCCATGTAGATTTATTCTTGCAAATTTCCATGCAAGAAGGAAGATTTAACATATATCTGATGGAACTCCCATTTATGTGAGGCAGCAAGGGAAAGAACAAGTCAGATGGAATTCATTTTGGCTATAGGGGAAAAGGTTTCATTATAGTCAATTCCTTCAACTTGGGAAAATCCTTTGGCAGCTAACCAAGCCTTGTGTCTTTCAACACTTCCATCTAATGCATACTTAGTTCTATAGACTCATTTACATATGACAATTTTTCTTCATTTTGGAAGAGGTACAAGATCCCAAGTATCATTTTCCATTAAAGAATGATACTCTTCATTCATTGTTGTATCCCAATATGGATGACTTGAAGCTTCTGCAAATGTCTTTGGATCATGAGTTTCTGAAACTTGAGCCAAAAGAAAAGAGGATCATTGGAACTATGAACGTGCCCAACGCTTATTTGAAGGATCACCAACAAGATCACCAACTGCTTCTCGTGTTGAATGAACCCATCTTGGAAGCGGTGGAGCTGGTGCTGGTTCGAAATCATCTAGAGGAAGGTGAGCAGGTGGAGTTGGATTTTCATCCTCAATGCCATCATCTAAAGAAGAAACTAGAACAAAAGAAGGTACAGATGCCAAAGATGGCTTGCAGGACAAAGAAGGCACAACCACTGAATTAGGCTCTCAGTCCAAAGAAGGCACAAACATCGAAGTAGGCTCGCAGGCCAAGATATTTTCATCAAATTTAAGATCTCTTCTAATAATAATTTCATTACAATGTGTTTGAAGAAGTCTATAACCTTTGACATCTTCAAAATAACCAACAAATATACACTTCTCACTTTTAGGCTGTAATGCTTTCCTTTTCTCATCAGGAATGTCAGCCCATGCTATACTGCCAAATATACGGAAGTGATTTACATCTGGATTAATTTTAGTCCAAGCTTCTTGTAGTGTTATATTTTTAAGAGCCTTTGTGGGAGTGCGATTTACTATGTAATTTGCACAGTTGATGGCTTCCACCCAATACTTTAGAATTAATCCCTTAGATTGGATCATACAATTAGCCATTTATTTTAATGTGCAATTCTTTCTCTCAGCAACACCATGTTGTTGTGGTGTATATGGAACAATGTGTTGCATTTGGATTCCCTATGTAGTGCGATAACTTGTAAAATTATTGTTCACATATTCGCCTCCATTATCTGTTCTTAACCTTTGAATTTGATGTCCAAATTGCTTTTCTACAAGGGCCTTGTAGGCCAAAAAATTGTCAAAAACTTTACTCTTAAGTTTTAAGAAGTAAACCCAAGTACGTCTGGAAAAGTCATCAATGAAAGTTAAGAAATACTTGCACCCAGAAAAAGAAGGAGAAGAAAGTGGACCACACAAATCACTGTGAACAAGTTGCAAAGGACTCGACACGTTCCAAGAGGCACGTTTGTCAAAATTGTCCCAATGATGTTTGTTGAGAACACAACCAGCACAAACACCATCTCTGCATGAAAAAAGAGGAAGACCAGTCACCATCTGTTGTTTACATAGTTGTTGCAATGAGCGATAGTTTATATGACCAAACCGCTCATGCCAAAGTTTGCTAAAGTCATCACTATGACCAACAAAAACAAATGAAAAAGATGATGACCCAAAGTTTCCAAACTTCTACAACCTGGTAATATCATCAACAATTCTAGTTGCAAGGACATGCTTCAGATCTTTTAGATGCTTGATTACAACTTGGTGAGGTGAAAACTCTACGATTTTACCTTCGCCTGAATGAGTGATTTGATATATTGATAGAAGGTTACAAGAAAGACTTGGAACACATATACATCATTGAAATGACCATTTTCTACTTGAATTGTTCCAGATCCTTCAACACTAAGACATCTATAATCACCAAAAAATATTTTCTTGGTGTTACATTCATTTAGAGTAGAAAATATGTCTCTATACTTAGCCATATGATAAGATGCTCCAGAATCAATAAGCCACTCATTAGAAGTAGAAGTAGAAGTTGTATTGAAGGAGAAACCAGAAGCTGAAAGTGCATGTCCATGAGAAGAAGAAGAAGAAGTAGAATCAATACTGATGTTGTGCTTCTTCATCACTACTTGCAAATCTTTCATCTTCTTGAAACATTTGGACTCATCATGACCATCTTTATCACAAAAGTTGCTATGTCTGTCAATCTTCTTACTTTTATATTTTTCTCCTTTATCAGCATTAGGAGAGGAAGTTATCTAAGTGGGTTTGGGACCCTTATATTACTTGTTGTTGTGATGAGGATGTTGCTTCTTGGGATTCTTAGGTTTATCTTTCTGATGGACAACTAAGGCTTTGTTGGAGGTACCCGTAGTGTTGGTCACTCCAAGTTCTACTAGCTTATCTTCCTCTCTAATCAAAGCATCACAAAAGTTCTCAAGAGTGGTTTTTTGATAATTTTTCCCTAGAGCCTCTTGCATGGCATAAAAGCTAGATACAAACACAGAATATGCACTACCTAGCTTAGAAAGAATAAGATAGATGCAACGATCTTCGTCTATCTTTATCTTACATTCTTCATATAAAGTTCTGAGTGTTTTAAAATTAGATAGATAATCTTCAATACAAGAAAAATCACTTGGACTTAAAGTTAGTAGTTGATTTTCTAATTGTTGTGCTCGAATAATATTGTTTTTACCAAACACAGATTCAATCTTTTCCCAAGCTTCTTTGGGTTTATCAATTGTTTGAATGTGGAAACTTAAATCAGGAGAGATGGACATTATGATTAATCCATGTGCTTCATCATTCTTATTATCCCATTTGGCTTTCTTGTCAGCATTAGTGGGTGTTGTTTCCTTTCCCAAGGTAATCCGGTACAAGACTTTACTTCTTAATAAGTCCTCCATATGGGATTTCCATTTGAAGTAGTTGGTGCTAGTAAGTAAGATATTACTTGTAGAAGCCATATTAAATATGCAGATAATATGGATTTAAAAAATAAAACTGATTCTTTGAATGGAAATATCTCAAAAATTTATGTGGTTCTAAAAAAAATGACACTTATGCCCTTTCTAAAAAAAGCATAAATTGTAACCAAAGGACCACGTGGTGGTGTAAGTTGTTTTATGAAGTGACCCACTTTTATAAAGAGAAGTTGGGATCACTTTTACAGAAGCTACTTCATGCAAAATAAATAACTCTAAAATAAAATATTAAAGCTAGTTATAGTGATTCACTTTTATACTTGAAGTGAAATACACTTTACAATTTTAGCATGAACTTTTTCAAAAAATGTAACAAAAGAGAGACTTGAACTCAATACCTCTTACTTAATAAGGCAACTTTTAACCAAATGGTCTAGCAAAACATATTGTAATGTTCAGAAGGAGGATTGGGGGTATTGTTGTGAAAGACAGCCTTGGAGAGCGTGCTAAGAAAAACTCTTTCTAGACAAGAAAAAAATTTCGCTTCTTGATGACAACAAGGGTTAGATCTCAGTTAGCTTACCCGGAAGATGCACCATTTCCTATCTATTTCTGATTTTCTGAGATCACACAGAGCGCGGGACAAAGAGCATATGTAGATCTAAAAGAGTAGCAACCCGGAAATAAATAATACAAAAATGAAATAAAACCAAAATACTACTTTGCAAAAATTAAAAAAATGTGTATTCAAGCTTTTATACCTTCGAATCTGACTGTAATGGCCGTATCTTGGGCAAACATAAACCTTTTCGAGTGAAAAGAAAAATGTTCCTAAATGAAACGAGATCTCCAGATGTAATGGAATAGTCCTCTCAGCCTATAAATGTACATAACTGATAGAAAATGAAGATGAGACAACTCAGATTTATGATCTTGATCTACAACATGAGTAGATCTTCAAACAGACTCTGATACCATATTCGACAACATAGGTATTCCAACAGAGGACGAACACCTTCAGTAACCACTCACATAACCAGATCAATGATCAACACACTGATGTTTTCACGTGGTAAAACCCCTACGGGGAAACATCCATGGCCCCAGCGAACGCGGTCATCTGGAGAAGTTTATTAATGCAAAAGAAAAATATTACAAAGAGATTTTACAAGAGAGTTTCTCACAATCGATCATCGACAAATGACCCTCCATGCTCTTTAAATAGAGATCATGGACCAATCAGGTGTTAAGTCACGGATCAATGGTTGTTAAGATCGAGGAGAGTATGAACCGTCGAATCACTCTATGTCGAGAACATATCGTGACCGTCGGATTTCCTAACTACAAATACATACTAAAGAAACACAATAAAAAACACACTTTTACCTAACGACATATTACACCAAACATATCTTAACTAATTCCTAAATATCTAAATATCCTAACAATCATAAATATTAGCCATATATATATATATATATATATATTAAATTTATTAATTGTTTTGTAAAAATAAATTATTTTAATATTAAAAAAATAAAAAATAAATATATTTCTATCTTTTAATTATTATAATTTTTATTTTTATTTTTAACCATATCTAAAATATATATATTAACAATATTTTTTTATTATCATTTATTAAAAACAATTTTTGTAAAGTAAAAATTATAATAATTAAAAGATAGAAATATATATATTAACCATATTTTTTTATTATCATTGATTAAAAAGAACTTTTGTAAAGATACTTTACATTAAGAAAGCTATTCGAAAATGTCACTTGTACAATATCACATACATCACTTATGACATATAGTTTATCCTTTTATTCTCAGTCATTATGACTTTTTTGAATATTTTGAAGTCGTTAGACCATCACAAACTCACTTGAATACGAATATCATTGTCATGTATACCACCAACCACATTTGAATACAAATATCATTGTTAGCTATATCACCAACCACATGTGGACTAATAAAATTGGTAAATGTCTTAATAACGATAAGAATTGATGTATCACCTATTGCATTAGAACCTTTGATTATTCCATTAGTGTCTTTTTCCGTTTTTACATAACTTTAAGGCTAAGGTTAAGTGCCATTGTTTTCCTATGAGGGAATATGCTCACATAGAAATAGGTAAGTTTTGTTTTTACTTGGTTTGTAAGAGATATGTTACATAATGCTTATATAAAATGTACGTTAACATAATAGGTTTATTTTAATTTTAGATCTTTTTAAGTGGTTATAAATTTATATTAATTTTTTTTACTATTTTTTCTTAATAAGTTATGACTTTTATTTTATTAATAAAAGTGTAATTATTGTATAGATATACAAATCCTTAAAACTAATGTTTGATAAGGTGTAATAACTCAAATTTGTCATATTTGTTTATGAAAATTAGTTTTCTTCAAGGAACATGTTTTTGATGATCACTAGGTGAGGATGGTAGAGTAAAAATTCTAGTGGATTGCTTGGTATTAGAGTTTTTAATGGGTGGTTTCTTGCATGGCCTCTTGTGGTGACATTGGATTGAAAGCCATATTTTAGTACCTTCTAGTGTTGTTTTATATCTCTACAAGTGCAACAACACCATCATCTTACCTTGCTTGGATTTGGCACTAGAGCCTCAAATGTGACAGTGAGAATTTTGTGGGGTTTATGAAATTATTGCAGTATTCTTACTAGAATGGGGTTTTGGATTGTCTTTTCCTCTTGTCAAAATTGATTAAACATGTCCTTCAATTGTGGGGAAGCTCATTGGCAAGCTAGATCACTTCATTTATGCTATCATTACTAGTGAATCATTTCAAGCGATGGTGGAAATTCTTGAGGGTTCTTCTGTGAACTTGGTTTGGAAAAAAATGATTGGTTGTGACTCTACTTTTGCATCCTACTTCCTCCGTAGCTTACTATGAGTTCACAATGAGGGATGCTTGTGTTTTAGAGAGTAGTTTTCTTCTAGCGTGGAACTCAATCTCTCTAATGATGTTTAGATTTGTATCTCAACCCTCTCTGAACATGGCATATTATCTCTAAATTGCTATTTTTATTGTGTGCATAGATCGATGTTTTTAATCTTTGATCCGTGCTAGCAAGACCTCTTATGGGTTTTGAGGCTGGATATGGCTTGAGGCTGGATATGGCAGCTTGTTTTTTCCTTTACAAATTCTTGAGTTTTCTACCATGTGGTGGATTTCCTCTCCGTGTAAGACTATTTGTGTCTTTTAACCTGGTCTTAATGTCTTTATCTTTGGATGGGACGGAGCCATGGATCTGAAACTATATTGTATGCATTTCGGTAAATAAAAATTTCAAATGTTGTATAAAGCATACACAAAATGTACATTTTTAATGTTTAATAAGAAGAAATGAATTTTTTCCCAGGAAAGAAAGAAACCTAGTGTGGAAAATCAAACTTTGAATTTATAAGATACATTTAAATGCTTAGCTTTTAACTTGGGAATTTTTTTAAGGCTAATATTTGTCATTGAACATTTTTTCAATTTTTTTGCCGAGAAGATTGCTAATTGAAAATGAATATTCAACCAGTTTTTTAAATGTTAAAATTGTTTTATTTGAAAACATTTAGTATTTTCTATAAAATATATTAAACAATTTTATTTTTTTTAAATACAAAATATTTAGAGTTGATATTTTGAAAATTTAAATAAAAAATTGTCAATATTTATGCATTTACAAATTATTACTTCTGAATGTTTTCCTTACAAATCATTTCTCTACTATTTAATATTTAACTAATGCTTCGTATAACTTTGATACACAATTTTTTTTACAGTAATGACTAACTTAACTCTATTTTTAGCCATCATATATATACTTTTCCTCACTAACCCCGAAGATGGTTAAGCTTGTGTTGTCTTTATATAATGACATATTTTATTAGGATATTTAAAAACCTAGGAGTTAGTTAGGATTAAAAAAAGAGGGGTTATTTATATGTATAAATCCCTGACATTAAATAATCAATCAAGGGGTTCATAAACTTAGAGGTGCAAGCACAAGAAATGTAGGACTAAAGTTCTAATATATCCTACACTAGCGACAATACAAACAAACCAAGCACATTAAAGCAAGACAACATGTAGGAAATGAAAACAAACAAACTACAGAAGACTAACACTAAGGAAAATGTCACTAGGTTGTGGAACAACTAATGATATAAAGGTTTTGAGTTGTAATATTTCACACAAAGGTGTTCATACAATTTTAAGGAAGTAGTTTATTAGTGTCTTTAAACTTTAATGATAATCATGTAGTGGATCCACACATGTGCTGTGCAAAAACAAATTAAAGTAATACAATGTAAAACACACACTTTGGAGATTTAGTCCTAAAACAAATACACCCAAATGTGATAGAAACAAAAGAAAAGTAACGTAGCAATGAAATTGTGTTAAAATGACGATCTCTTTAGGAATACATACACATTTATATAAGAATAAAAGAAAAATAACATAAGAATGAAATTCTGTTAGAATGGTGATTTCTTTAGGGATACATACACATTTATATAACAACAAGCGCTGCATGGCAGCGCAGTCCCTGCAGGTTGGAATGGGAATAAATGCACTGCTATGGTGTGACCGAGGGAAAAATAGAGGTCTGAAACAACAAAGACACGTGGGAAGCAACTTGAAGTATAGGTGGAATCCATGCAAAGGATGACTCATGTTAGTGTGTCACACACCATCCATAAGACATTGGGTTGGTAGATGACCCCCAAAGAACCTCCCGAATTAGTTAATCATAATATTATATTAATATGTGGTCAATATGAGAACGAGGCTATTTTTTCCCGGGGTGTGTATAGTTACAACATGGGACATAGAAAATTTATGTCTCAATGACGTGAAATAAAGGTTCCTGGAAAAAAGGACCAGGAATCACACACATTAAACATTCAAATATAATAAACACAATTTTTTGACATCCAACATAGTTGAAGACAAAGAATTTAGCATTCCAAAAATAGCCCACAAAAATTGTTCCCGAATTAGTTTTCTTTGAAATTTATCAAAAAATAATAATGTTTGTTACATGTTTTTGGAATCTGTTCACACTGTCAAAATTGTTCTCGAATTAGTTTTCTTTGAAATTTATCAAAAATTAATAATGTTTGTTACATATTTCTAGAATCTATTCCATATTTATGGAAATTTAAATGTGTTTGTCATATAGACTGAGATTGGGGTTCCCGCGGACCATAAAATAAATAAGTACAAGAAATAGGACTGTAGAAAGAAGAAGTGCACGACAGTAGAGAGGAAGACCTGAAAATAAGAAATTGGAAGTTATGAGTCTTTGGTTAGAGATTTCTATTTAAAGATATAGAATAAATGGATTGATAAATAAAGTAATATGTGATCAGTATAGACTTACTATGACGTTGATGCATTTTTGTTGCTCTTGTTGATGGCCACTGGAATCGTCCCAACCAGTTGTTTCCCTTTGTTGGTGAGCTTTTCCATTCTCCTTTGGAGCCATTCTTCAATGTAGCTTCTCGTGGGGGCCACATTGATTTCATCCTGGATTTCTATGTCCAAAAGTTCATTTTCTAATTTCCTTATATCCATAGAAATACTATGCAGAGGCTATTCAATTTCTTCATTGTGTGTCGAATAGTCCACTAGCTAGTTCTCAACATCATCTTCACCATATTCAAGGATGTTGTAAAACGTTTCTAAAGACAACCCATTTAAAATATCAAGTTGTTCATCGAATGTTTTCTTGGTTAAGGAAAAGGAATTGAGGATTAAGTTTGGGTCTTGAACCTTGTTGGTACTTCCAGCTAAGTCTATTAGGGTCAGGTTTTTGAATAATTCTTCCATCTCTGATATGGCTTGTTCACATGATTCGACAATGAGATGCAAGTTCTTAAATTTTTCTTTCCACCATGCTTTTAATTGTTTTATCCACTTTGGGGAGGGGAGATCCTCTTGTCTTCTTTTCAGATCCGAGATATTGATGGCATGGTTGGAAAAAGGGATCACCATCTATAGATAGAAACACTCTTAATTTTTTAAACTCGTCTTCAAATGTTCATGCAAATCATTTTCCCTTGTTCGAAAGGAAGCTTTATTTTGTGATGTTTCCCAGGATTTAGTAATTAACTTCATTCTTTTATTAATATTCTTATCTACATAGCCTCTATAGGATGTGAGGAGGCTAGAGGATCCTTTTAATTGGGTTGCAGGGATGGAAAGCATGGTTTTTTCTAAAGGACTGGCAAACATTGGGGTAGGAATGGAAGCCTCCTCCAATTTCTTGATTTGGCCGTTCAGTCTGGCATTCTCCGCTTCCATTCCTCCAATGGAATCATCAAGAGAATCAACAGTTGCATGGAGAAATTGGAAGATTTGGGATGACTTCATTTTCCTAAAGTTAATCTCAGAACGCGATTTCCCTTTCTTATTTGTTACATCTCTCTTTTCAATAATTAAATTTTTAGATTGGCTGTAAAAAACAACGCTCTGGAATATGAAGGATTCATATTCATAAAAATTGTTGATCTCAGCTATTTCCATTGTGGAAATATGGTGAATCGCGTCTGCGGGTGGATCAAATTTGCAAAACACGACATCCACATAAGTTTCAAGTTGCATGTCCTCAATTTCAATTTCGGGCTCTTCTGCCTTCCCTACAATGTTTTTTCTCTTCTTTGTCAGGGGGAGCTTGTGAGAACTATCAATTTTTCAGTGAGGAGGGTTCTTATCTCCTCCTCCGTTTGAATATTTATGGGTTTCTTTCTTACTAGGGTGGGCCATTAAAGCGATGCTCCATGATGTCATTCTCTTGGGAGTCCTGGCTAGGGACTGGACACTCTTCTCACCGAATCCTTTCCCCTATTGTCTGTACAATTCAATTGCGCTTTGAAATGTCTCTATGTCACAATCGTCAGAGAAGGAGTGTTGTTTTCACTGTCTCTATCTTCGTTTAGGCGTCTATGGACAAAAGGGATGATAAAGCCAAATGATAGTAAATTGTCTAAAAAAATCCCATCAGGGTTGAACCATTTTAGCCTTTCATCATATTTTAGGTTCAAGTTCTTGAAATGGCTTGTGAATTCATCAATCTTGTTGAAATTTCCGAAAACAAAGTCCCCGAAATTCTAGGGCAGAGGAATGGACTATTTTTTTCTCTTTCCATGGAAAAACACAACCAGTAGTTGTATTGCCTTGCTATTTCTGTAAAAAACATTTTGTCCATGATATGACATGGAAGGAAAGCATGATTTTCCTTGGAGCCAAAGATCATTATTACACTGTAATTTTCCTTTCGTTCAGGTGTCCCCTTCCTATCCAAAAACATGGTTGCGTGGAAAGACATCCTGGGAGCATCCTCTCCTAACAATAAATATTTGAAAACCAAGACAAAGTCATTAAAAACCTCATAAAAACAATGGGAGGCCTTGTGCCTCCACAAGGCCTGGTACCAGAATGTTACTGGGTTGAATTCATAGTTTATTTTCTTGGAAAAAGACAGTTTTGGAAATGGACAACAATGCACTATTGCAAAAATGAAGTGGGATGACATATAAAATTTATTCTCTTCTTTGAATCGTGACAGTTGGGAACATATTTCAATGGAAATTAGCTTCCCCCAATCAAAAATGATTTGTTCCTTGAGTTTGAAGTACAAAATATAAATAACTATATGGGAAATGCTTGTCGTGGATTATTTTCTTGTTATTCCTGTAAACAACCAGGAAATTTATCATAATGGATTTCTAAAGGAACTGACCTGCAACTTTGTGATATCTTCAAGAACTATTGTCGGGCCTTCGAGGAACTCGGGTAAGAGGTCCAACCTGTTATCATGTTTTTATAGGAAGTCTTGTAGTCTTTTCCTCTGAAGGTCAATGTTGTCTCCGACAATCTTAACATCTTGCGGAAGACCTGAGGTGACAAAGAAATAGGAGAATGGTTGCAAAGTGGAATAATTCTTTGTCTTGAAATATATTTTTTGGTGCACCAAGAGACCACCTCCTTGCAGTAAAAAACCTCAGGGACACAACCTACACAAGCGATTCCATAGGTCCAAATCACTTTGTTCTAGGCGAAATAGGATGAATAGTAAGAGTATGCCCTGGACCACTGGAAGTTCCGGTCCTCACGTCCAAAGATATTCATTGTATATCCACATAACTGGTGTCAAGATGAAGCCATAAGTTTACGAGAACATTGGTTTGCTCCAGACAATGTTTGAAATGAAGAGTTGGAAGGGATATGATAACCCAACGCAAATGTTGGTCCAATGTGTGTGAATGGGAGATCTGCTCGAGCCTTTCGCACATTAATGACAATCTTGACGACTACTGCATGATGCGCTGTTAACATTAAAGACTAGTAATTGCATACCTAGAAGTGTGAATATGAAGGGTATGACAATGAGAAATTAAGGATTGGCGATTTTGTGAATGGGCCAACGCAATGACCCGTGTTTGAGATGAACAATCGGAAGGGATAATATAACCCTCCGTAGATCTTGGTTTAATGCATATTAATGGGATATCTCCTCGAGCGTTTCACTCATTAATGACAATGTTGAAGGTTCCTTCATCGTGAGCTGTTAGCATTAAATGTTACTAATTGCATATTAATAAAGAAGTACGAAGGTCATGGGGACAGGAAAGAGAAATTAAGGAGTGTATAGTTATCGAAATCGGTCAGGCAGGCTTCAAAATAGGGTTACAAGGTACAACCATTAGAGGTGAGGGCCTGAGGGTCAAATTGTATGTCTCAGAACCTTTTGAGTGCAAAATGCATAACATAGAAGAGGGCATTATGGGACAGTCCATAGGGAAATTTTGATATCGTGGAACTCCGGGTACTGTTTGTAGGCCACAAAAAAATAGAAGTACAATTGTGAGCCTTCATGTTCAGGAACCCACAATTGAAAAAGTGGCTTAAGTATGGAATAGGGAAACGACTGGTTGGACTTGTTTTCACTAATATATTCAAATTTGTAATAGATATCCCATTACCTGACAAGATATTTTCTGCATGTCTCTGGGCAAGTTTTGTGGCGATAGTCAATGTGACTGTCTCGTCGAGCCTTTTGATTTTTAATTATGGTCTGTACGATTGTTGCATGATGAACTGTTAGCATTAAACATTGGTCATTGCATACTTTGAAAGAAGTGCGAAGGCGGTGGGCATAATAAAAGGTGACTAAGAATTGGAGATTCTGTGAACCTGCCAACACGAGGATCCACAAAAAAGATTCCATGAAAGGGGAAAGTATGGAAAGCGATCGGACAAGATTTAGAATTAGAGTGACAATGGTTCCCCAGGAGACGTGACTTCCCAAGGGTCAAATTGTATGTCTCAGAACTTGAGTGCAAAATGTGTACCATGTAAGAGGGAATGATGTGGGAGTCCGACGATCAATTTGTATATGGAAGAAGTGTTGGAAATATTTGCGATACTTTTGCTCATTAATGAAATGTTTAACATTCATGAATGAATAAGTGTTGGCATTAAATATTTTCAATTGCATATCTAGAAAGAAGTAGGAAGGTGGCGGGGACAGGGAACAACAATTAAGGAATCGCTAATTATCGAAAGCGGTTGGTTGGGCTTCAAAATAGGGCTACAAGATACAATTAACAGAGGTGAGGGCCTGAGGGTCAAATTCTATCTCTCAGAAGTGTTGACCATAGAATGAGTAACATGGAAGAGGGAATGATGGTTTATTCCTATGGACAAATTGTATATCACAGAACTGCAGGTACTATTTTCTAGTCGTGGAACATTGGAATCACAATCCTGAGCCCTCCAATCTAGGAACCCATAATAAAAAAAGTGTCTAAGTATGGAACAGGAAAATGGTAGGCTGGACTCGATACACAGTGGTTGCAGCATGTAAAACCATGGAAATGTATCATGTAATGAACATACAACCAAATTGTGACTAAGTATTGGAAGGAACGATGGACGATCGGGCTCGTGACGGGGCATTCTAATGAACAAATTGTATATCGTGGAACTTCAAGAATTATTTGCAAGTCGCAGAAGATTCAAAACACAATTTTGAGCACGTCAGTCTGGGAACCAACAATCGAAAAAGTGTCTAATTATGGAATAGGGAAACGACAAACCATACTTTTTTTCATTAATATATTGAAATTTGTAATAGCTTTCCGATTACCTGGCAAGATCTTATCTGGATGTTTCTGGACAAGTTTTGTAGGGATAGTTAGTCCTCAAGGATTTTTCTTATTAATGACAATCTTTACGGTTGTTGCATGATGAAGTATTAGCATTAAACCTTTGTTGTTTCATATTTGGAAAAAAGTATGAAGATGTTCAACACAAGAAACATTGACTAGGAATTTAAGATTTCGTGAACCCGCCAACCCGAGGATCCAAAATAGGGTGACAAGGTCTCCCTAGAAGACGTGAGGCCATGATGGTCAAATTGTATCACTCGGAACATTTGAATGCATAATGTGTAACACAGAAGAGAGGACGATGTGGGAGTCCGATAGTCAATTTGTATATCGTGGAGGTCCGGGTGCTATTTGTAGGTCACATAATAATGGAAGTTAATCTAGAGGCCGGAATAATGAATGTGCATTTGGAAGGGCATGATTGTGGTGGGGATGGAAGAGATCCATAAATGGTTTGAAACTTTTTATGAATTCAAGTAAATTGAAGCTACGAGTTGGAGGAGCTCGAGGTGGAATTGTATGTCAGGGAATTTTTTGGGTGCAAGATGTATATGAGGGAACAGGTGGAAAAATTTGACTAAGTAAATAAAGGAACGAAGGTCGTTCCGAGTACTGTAAATGGCGGTTTAATATGTGTTAGTGGGAGATGTATTCAAGGTTTCTTTTCTTGTTAATGCCAATTGTTTCATACCAGTGTCTTCCGTTGTCACTAGTAAAACCATAATTAATGTGCATTGGGAAGGGTGCAAAATTAGTGGGGATGGAAGGCAGTGACAAATTCTTTGAAACTTTTGTGAACCCTAGCAGAGTGAAACTTGCAAGTTCGAGGAGTCTGCAGTGGAATTGTAGATCACAAAAGTTTTGAGTGCAAGATGTATATCACGTAGCAAGAAACAACAGAGTTTGAAAGCACCAACCCTGACAACTACGGCCATAAAATTGGCTAAGTATGGAAAGGACCAATGTTCAGTCATACTCGTCATGTGAGGATATAGATGGAGATGAAGATCTGTCATCCCGCCAACCCGAGAACCCGTGATCATAGAAAGGAGAATAAGTATATAACCAGAAAGCGATAATAGACGGGAAGAAGAAAATGGAAAAAGGGAAAAGTATATCATAGAACAACATGTACTGTTAATTTATTAATGCCAATATTTTTGAATCCCTGGTGAGTTCTCAACAGTAAAATCATATATTGTAGATCACAAAATTTTTTGGGTGCAAGATGTATATGATGGAATAGGGGACATACCCAGGACCCAGTGGTCAGATAATTGGCTAAGTATTGAAAGGGACCATGGTCAGTTGGGATCATGGTGTGAATATATAGATAAAGATGAGCATCTACCAATCCATGAAATCGGGAAGCCATGATCATAGAAATGCGACTAAATATATAACCACAAAGGGATAATAGAGGGGAAGAAAACAAGGAAAAATTAAAAAGAAAGTGTTTATATTTATTCCAATAGTATTGATATTAATATATATTAATAGATTATTTCTGGTCCAAATGTAAAGCATCTTTCAATTTGCAGGATGATTTTCGGTTCACAAATTTTATTGAAACCCATAAGAAATAGAAAGATAATATATATATATATATATATATATATATATATATATATATATATATATATATATATATATATATATATATATATATATATATATATATATATATATATATATATATATATATATATATATATATA
>ML781119.1:487470-507325 GCA_009831015.1 Picea engelmannii | reverse complement strand
TTAACACAAAGGCCTCAACCTTTGATCCGCCTGTGATCCTAAGTACGCTATCTCCCTTGAGCTTTAGCCATGATTTAACCTCATCCCTGGTGCACACCTACGCACTGCATTCGACTATGCACTAATTCCTCCTGAGCTTACGTTGTTCCTGTTTTTCCATTGATGCACACTTTGATCCTGCCATCAATGACAAGCGCATACTGCCTATAAAGCATGCCAACCATCCTCTGCAATGTCTTCCCAAACTGCTTCTGATGCCTGTCTTTTACATTCTTCCTATACTCATGCCATCTTCACTGTTGTACTTGCCATCAATGACAAGCATATGCTACCTGTTAAACATTTGCAAACAAGAACAAAAGGGAAAAACAGGTAAGTTTAGAAGAGGAAAAATAAAGGGAGACAAGAAATTTACCCCTCACACAACAACACTTAGTCTCATAACTATGAAGCCATAGGAACACATTAACTATGTGAAAAACATTCTTATCTATGAAATATAGTTGGAGATCGACAAACTCTGGTTCAAGTCAAAAGCGATGTTGTTTATATCTATTGAATTTTTTTGCATATTGTTTTATCTTAATAGTATTTTTTGGTGGCCCAACTGTAAAACCATATTCCAATTTGTGTTTTCCAAGTGGAGATGTGTTTATGAAGAAACAAGCATGAAGAGGATTAACTGCATCTCCAGGGCCTCAACTCTACAAATTTGAATCAAATAACAATAAGCAACATCCAACGAACCAATGAGAAAACATCAACTACTCAACCAGGAATGCCGGTGAAGAAAAATATTGTCCAAATTTACTACAAACAATATTGTATAAACAAATTGAAGGAATATATTGTAACACGCCTATTAATAAAACATTTCAGGCTGTGAGGCCTGGCAGGTAAACATGTAAGACTGTGAGGACCATGCAAAGGCCTCCCACTATGCAAACATTTAAGGAAGCTACAATTTTTCATTGTTGGCATTCTGCATCCTTAATTAGAATACCTCCATAACAACCAATGACATATAAAAAAGGAAATCGAATTTTCTCTTTGCATACGAACCTGTTCTGGAAGAGGATTTTGACTTAGGAATCTCCAACATTTAAATTTTTCACTTGCAAACTGGAAATAACAAACAACAAAGAATGAACACGAACATAAATCTAGTAAGGAAACCCACCCGTCAATGGGGAACAACAACAACAACAACAACAACAACAACAACAAAATAGGAAAACAACAAACCAATCAACAAGAAACTAGAAAGCAACAACCAATGAACCAGTAATGCCACCAAAGAACAATATTTCCCATATTCACTGCAGAGAACATTGCAGAAGAAAAAAAAGGACAAAAATGTATTGCAACGGGCCTGCCAAGTAATGCAGGAATGAAACCGCAACACTGACACCCACCGATGAATGGAGAAGGACAGAAGCACATCCCTTGCCCCACAAATTGTAACAAAAGGTCCAACTACAAATGTAGGACCCCAACATTGCAAAGTTGAAGCAAACAAGAGCAAGCAACAAATAACAAACCAATGAACACACACCAAAAGGCCCAACTGAAGCTACAGGATCTCAACTCTGCAAAGTTGAATCAAACAACAATAAGCAACATCCAATGAACCAAGGAGAAAGAACTAACCAACCAACCAGGAATGTTAGTGAAGAACAATATTGGCCAAATTCACTGCACACAAGATTGTATCAAAACATTCAGAGGAAAATGTATTGAAACAGAGCTGTTAAGAAAAAATTTCATGATGTGAGGCCTGTCAAGTAAACATTTAAGGTTGTGAGGACCGTCCAAATACCTCCCACTATGAAAACAATTAAGAAAGGTACAATTTTCACGGTTGGTATTTTTCAATACTAGGAGCGATCAAAATCCTCTTGCACTCCATCTTTGTATGTGATTACTATGAACAAAGAAAAAGGAATGTATGTTGTCTTCACCTCGTTCCTGATCGCCAATGTTCGACACAGAACCCACCTCCATCGGATCCACAGTGACGTATAAGAAAAGGAAATTGTATTTTCTCCTCACATACAAAGATGTGCTGCAAGAGGATTTTGACTCAGGCATCCCCAGTAGTGAAATTTATCACTTGAAAACTGCAAATAAAAAACAACAAACAATGAATATGAAGCTAAACATGACACAAAAACCCACCTGTCAATGGAGAATGACAGAAGGCCAGTTTCAATCGCGGTTGCAGAATCCCAAGCATGCAAACTGCAACAAAACCAACAAGAAAACAAAAACAACAACAAAAGGAAAACAATAAATCAGTGAACAAGCAACGAGCAAGAATGAACTAGTGAACCAGTAATGTCATTGAGGAACAATATTTCCCATACTCACTATAGAGAACATTGCATAAAACAAATAAGAGGAAAATGTATTCTAACAGACATGTTAAGTAAACATTTAAGGTTGTGAGGCCTGTTAGGTAAACATTTAAGTCTATCAGGACTGTTGTGCAAACATTTAAGAAAGAATGCAGTGTGGCAAGTCTGTTATGTATGAAAAAACAATTATTATATTATTTTATAACAATAAAAAAAATTGTAACAATCGTTCGAACAATAGAGGCTATGAAAAAAAAAAAATTATTCAAAGGACAAACTAATATGAAGTCAACTAATAAAAAAACTGAGTCTCTATGTTCAAAACTTTGGATATCCAAACATTTCAAGAAAAAAGTAAAAATTCAGAAAGACGATATATAATTAAAAACTTTGGATATGCTAACATATAAAACATTAGGAATAATGAAGCTGGAAATAAGACCTCCAATCTATTATCCAATCAGATCATGACATATATGGTATTTTTTATTATATAAAAATCAATGTTTTTAGTTCGCTAGTTCCAACAATAGATATTATGTAAATATTTTTAGTCAAAAGATAAACTAATATGAATTCAATGAATTATCGATCGATATAGTCCCTCTATGCCTTCGACAGAGACTAATAAGACTTAATATTTATTTTACATTATATAACAAAACTCACACAACAATAAAATAATATATAACAAAACAAATGAAATAATATAACAAATAGAGTAATTAATACAATTAAATATTATATTAAAAAACAAATGAAATAATATAACAAATAGAGTAATTAATACAATTAATTAGAATTAAGAAACAATATGTAACATATGACAATGTATAACAAATAATAATTAACATTATAGCTATGAACAAGATAACAAACAACAATATCGAGACAATACATACTGATAGAAGTACTTAACAATTGATAATGTAACACATCATCATAACAACATAATATACATGAAGAAATTTATAGCAATGTATATATTACAAGAATTAAGAAACAATATATAACATATGACAATGTATAACAAATAATAATTAACAATATAATATATAACATATGACAATGTATAACAAATAATAATTAACAATATAGCTATGAACAAGATAGCAAACAAAAATATCGAGACAATACATACTAATAGAAGTACTTAACCATTAATAATGTAACATATCATCATAAAAACATAATATACATGAAACAATTTATAACAATGTATATATTATTTTAAAGATATACACATAGCAACACATAATAAATTAATAATAGTAATATATACACGTAGTAATGCAATAATATACAAAACAACAACAATGAATATAACACATAATACTTGTATACTTGCAGTGCTTAAATAGAAAAGAAAATGGTTGAATACACGAAGGTGGAGAGGAATGCGTTGAAGAAGACAATGGAGAAGTGTTGGAGTGTTTGCAGAGAAGGGCGAGGTAAGGTGAAATGAAATGCAGGTTGGGCGCATAGAATAATTTCTCAGAGGGATGAATATATGATGTGATTGGAATGTAGAGATTTGGATCGATGGTTGGGTATAGGGGATAATCACACGTAGAAAACCAAAAGCGTGGGGAGGAAATTAGTGAGGAAATATTGTAGAATGTGGAGAGGATGCAAATGTTCTTTTTCAATGACTAATCTTCCAAATTCACAAAATAATGCAGAACTAAAATTAAACACACATAAACATGAATATAATTAATTGAAATAACAATCTAACTAATAAATGAAAAGGTCATGATGTTACCCAAATCAAGGGGCCCTTCCTGACGTGGAAAACTCTCCTAGAGAAGCTAATTTATATTGGAAGGATGCTCAAAATATCGACAACAAAAAATTCTTCATTAAAAAATATCAAAACCCCGTTTACAATATGCAACAATCAACTCTCTCAATCTTTATTACAATAATTAATTCCTTGGAAACATCCACTTCCTCTCTGATCCATACTTGTTTCCACCTTTATTTACATGAGATGTGGAAAACAAACTCAAAACAACTTTTACAAATTTAACCAAGTCGTTTCGTTGGCTCGAAAATCAATAATTTCGGCATTTTACAAATCTGGGAAAATAATGCAATTTGGGCAAATTGGTGTTGAAGATCCAAGCATAACTCATTAACCATTCCTAATTTTGAAAAAATTTCCCTAAAATACTCAATTTATCACATTCTGAACAAAACCCATATCTTGGATTTTTGGGATTCGTCTTCATCTGCACAGAAATTGAGGCAGAAGTTGGCAGTTTGAAAATTGTCTATTAATTTTGGCTATATCATTAATCTCATGCTAGAGGTACACGTGTATGACCTAGATGCATTTTCACACATGTGTCAACATGTCGACGCTCCTACGAAGAAAACCCATGTTCTCTATTTCCTTCCAGAGATGTACCAAGAAGCTAAGCTACAATATCGGTTATGGGAACATTCTCGTACGGGAATGTTGAACATGTTGGTACAAGAAATAAACTCAATTTTGTTTACCCTTTCATACTTATAGCTATGGCCTATGGAGTAAATTGAAGCTTTGCGGGGACCACTACAAATGTAAAACACACTTTGAATGTTAAAGATCACTTGGAGAAGACGCTTGATTTGCATGAATTCATAACATGAGCCATCGTCAACAAAACCACGATATAATCATGTTTAATCACTAAAAACATAGAAAAATGACTTATTAACCACACAAGATGTATACTTGTGATTAATGATGGTTAATGAAGGTTTATAGTGTGTTATTGAAAAAATGAGAGAAATGGTTTAAGAATAATGGATTCATTAGGAAGAGAAATATGACAAATGAGGAGCCTAACAATCCCCGAAACCCAAGATTTTGCAAATCCTTAGGAGAACAAGGTGAAGAACTTATTTACTTATGATTATCAGTTTGTTTTTTATTGTATACTCATTTTATATATTTATGTGACATTGTTTCTTTGTGTAGGTGTTGGTTCTTGTGGAGCAACACTCTTTGCCACTAATTTTTATCATATGGTGACAAAAAACAAATAAATTTATTTCTTTAAAACAAAACAACATGAATTTTCATGAAAAATGGAGAAGGAAGGGATGGGTTATCACAGAGTGATCATGAATGATATGAGTGTGGAGAATGGTTTATGAGACGATGGAGATGGTGGCCTCATGAACTTGGGAACTTTTGTACTATGTACTTTACTTTCATCTTAAGACCAATATTTCCATGTAGTTCTTTACTTGGGTAGGAAACAATGACTTCATCCTCTTATTAGAATCATTCAAATAACTTAGGAATGCTTCATGATGTATAAAGAGAAGACATTATGAATGTTTCTTTGTATTTTTTTTTTAAACCAAAGATTTTTCTTTTCATTGCTTGGTGTTGTGATTAGAGTATAAATTCCATTTTGAATAGTGGATTGAAAATGGAAGGTTTACTGAATAACTGTGATGGTACTTTGTAAGTGGTGATAGTGCGTAGTGGAATGTGGAGTGGGTAATAGTGGTTATGCATCATGTTTTCCAAATTCTTAGTAAATTAAAGATATTTATACATGTTTTACCTCAAGTTACCTTTGTTTTGGATCCTGATGTGTTCCCAGTGGGAATGAAGGATTCGATGCATGATGACTCAATATTGAAAATGAGAGTGAGAAAGGGGAATAACTTCTGAGAATATGAGAGAGAATTGAAGCTTACGGGAGATGAATCTGCTGAAAGAATTGAAGTGGATGAGAGATGAAGAAGATGGATTGAATTTTGTTGAAGGAAGGAAACAAATTGGTTGAGATGAACTAAAAATGCTAGAGATTCTTCCAAAAACTGAAGATATCCCCCAAGCCCAAGGGTTTGCATGTCCTCATGCAAGTTTTTTAAGAGTGAGTGGAAGTCTTTTATTGGAACAAGATGCTACAAGAAAATAAGTTGTTGCAAGCTTTCATTGATACCATGAAAGCATATAGTCTTCATCCTTTATCCCCTATTGGTAAAATTCAATACATGTGAATGAATTAAATTGATGTCGAACATAGAAAGAAATAATTGGATTACCGACCATTAATGTATGTCATTAACCAATGTGAGACGACTCATCAATGATGAAAATAATCATAAAAGTACCTAAGTACATCTTACCAGGTACAAATGGATGTGTTGGATTCGAGTGACCTGTAAGATATGCCAATCAAGGGACATTGATGTATTCCCATGATTGTCAGTGAGGAAATCTACCATATTAAGACATCCAGACTCCTATGTACTTTTACATTCTCTAACCTTGATCCTAGATGATGTGATGGAGTTGATGGGACAATATTTGTTGGAAG
This sequence comes from Picea engelmannii, assembly GCA_009831015.1. NCBI lineage: Eukaryota > Viridiplantae > Streptophyta > Pinopsida > Pinales > Pinaceae > Picea > Picea engelmannii. Next base: position 500,640 of record ML781119.1, on the reverse strand, counting down.
GTGGGCCTTAAGGATTCCCACATTAGCCACCTTAAGGATTCCAACATCATCCGACGTGAGTACAAAACATAAATGATTTGAAGAATAAAATACAAGTTTTGAGCCAACTTAAAATTACATAACTTATTGTGAATATTTCCTGCTAGGAATCCTGGTTTTCAAATAAGGTTCATGTCTAGTTGTGCCAATTAACGGTTTTCACAACTAGACCTATTTTTCTTTTTACTATTCTATTTATTTTATTTATTACAATGTCCTACCCTACTTGAAAAGGGAAACCCTTTGCTCAAGTGTAGGAGTACTTCCAGTGAAACCATGTACGTAAAAGGATTACAAACATATTCATATTCATGTTTGAAAAATATGTTTCATTGTATACCAGAGCATGAGATACCAGTTGCTTCGAATGATAGGATGTCATGAATTTTTTAAGAAGAAAGTGGTGCTTCAACCTGATATTCATATGGAACCAACATTCAATAAAGTAATGATATTGTTGGTTCACTTGTTCATTTGGACCATTCTCTACACCTTCCTCTACCATGTCATGCAGATATTCTATTGTCGGATGGTTGGTATCTTGGATGCATACATGATTTGATGACATGCACATCAAGAAATACTCGATCTCAGGTTGTAATGGCTTCTCTTCATCGAATGTGGTCCATAATTCCTTGGTTCACTCGACAATTTGGAAAGGCTGCTCAAGCAAGGCTTCTAGATATTCTTATGGGTGTGACTCATGGAAATTTTGTTCTTCTATCACTTTCAGAGAGGCAGATATGTTCCTGATTGCAGTAAGGATTTTATCTTCCTGAGAGGCAAAGGCACCGACTGCTACTAGGATTTGAGAAAGTTCTCAGAGTAACATTTCCTTCTTTGTTCAACAAAATATTGAGCATACTTATTTTTCCATTTGGTAGATCTTGTCTTGCACAAGGGTTAGTGTATGGGGGATCTTATGATTCCCAAAATAAAATCTTAAAAATATTGAAGAAATGAAAATGAAACACACTCATAGAAAATACAAGAAAACTAATCATGTACTTTGAGCACCATTGTGCTACTAGGATCTCACTGTCACCAAGTTATCGGTTCACACAAGTTAGGCCTCTCTTATTTTCATGAATGAAACTAAAAGAAAACACACAGGCATAATAAAACAATGAGGCTTTGGATAAACTCTCTAGAGTGAATGCGTGAGGCTAGAACCCCTTCAGAAATTCTGATGTAAGGGCACCTTTGCGTCTTACCACTTCACCTCCCCCAAGTTTCAATTGTAGCTAAATTACATACACTCGAGAGAATTTGTGAAAACAACCTACCTATGCTCTAATCCCTTTATCACCTCTCTGACAACGACACCAAAAATGTGGGGTTATTTATATGTATAAATCCTTGACATTAAATCATCAATTCGAGGGTTCAAAAACTTAGAGGTGCAAGCATAGGAAATGTAGAACTAAATATTGGATCTATCCTACACTGACGACAATCCAAACAAACCGAGTAAATTAAATCAAGGAAAGCTATAGGAAATGAAAACGAGAAAACTACTAAATACTAACACTAAGGAAATCATTAATGGGTTGTGCAACAACTAACACTGCAAAGGTTCTGAGTTGCAATCTTTCACACAAAGGTGTTCATGTAATTTCGCGGAAGTAGCTTATTAGTGTATTTAACCTTCAATGATATTACTCTAGTGGATCCACACATGTTCTATGAGAAAACAAATTAAACTAATGCAATATAAAACACACACTTGGGAGATTTAGTCCTAAAAATGATACACCCAAATGTGATACGAACAAAAGAAAGGTAATGTAGGAATGAAACCATGTTAGAATGATGATCCCTTTAGCGCTACATACACATTTATATAACAATCAGACTTAATACTTATTTGACATTATATAAAAAAACTCACACAACAATGAAATAATAGATAACAAAACAAATGAATTAATATAAAAAATACAATAATTAATACAATTAACAAGAATTGAGAAACAATATATAACATATGACAATGTATAACAAATAATAATTAACATTATAGTTATGAACAAGATAGAAAAAAACAATATCAAAACAATACATACTGATAGAAGTACTTAACAATTAATAATGTAACACATCATCATAACAACATAATATAGATGAAACAATTTATAATAATGTATATACTATTTTAAATATACACTTGTAGCAACACATAATAAATTAATAATAGTAATATATACACATAGTAATGCAATAATATACCGAAAAACAACAATGAATACAACATTTAATACTTGTATACTTGCATCGCTTAAATAAAAGGGTGAATCGATGAATACACGATGGTGGAGAGGAATACATTGAAGAAGATAATGGAGCAATGTTGGGGTATTTTCAAAGAACGACGAGGTAAGGTGAAATGAAAAGAAGATTGGGTGCATAGAATAATTGCTCAGAGGGCCGAATATATGGTGTGATTGGAAGACACAGAGTTGGATCGATGGATGGCTATATGGGAGAATCACACACAAAGAACCAAATGTGTGGGGAGGATGGCAGTGAGGAAATATTGTAGAATGTGGAGAGGATGTATATGTTCTATTTTAAGGACTTATCTTCCAAATTCATAAAAAAATATAGAATTGAAATTAAACACACACAAACATGAATACAATTAATTGAAATGACTATATAACTTATAAATAAAAAGGGAAATATGTTACTCCTATTGAGGGACCATTCCCTACTTGGAAAACACTCCTGGAGAAGATAACTCAGATCAAAAGGATGCTTAGAATATCAATAATAGACAATTATTCATTAAAAAAAATCAAAACTTTGTTTACAATATGCAACAATCATCTCTCTCAATCTTTATTAGAATAATGAATTCCTTAGGAACATCCACCTGTTTTCCTATCCATACTTCCTTCCACCTTTATTTAAATGATATGTGGAAAGCAAACTCAAAACAACTTTTACAAATTTAACCAAGTCATTTTGCTAGCTAGAAAATAAATAATTTTGGTTGTTTACAAATCTGGGCAAATAATGCAATTTGGGAAAGTTTGTGTTGAATATTTGAGCATAAATCATGAACCATTCCAAATTTTGAAAAAACACTCTTACCACACTCAATTCGTCACATTCTGAACAAAACCCATGTCTTATATTTTTGGGATCTATCTTCATCTTCATGAAAATCGAGGCAGAAGTTGCCAGTTTGAAAATTGTTTGTTAATTTTGGATGTAGCATTAATATCATGATGGGGTTCCACATATGCAACCTGGGCACATTCTAACTCATATTTCATCATGGAGACGCTGCTACGGAGAAAACCCATGTTCCTAATTTCCTTCCAGAGATGTACCAATAAGTTAAGCTACAATATCGGTTATGGGAACATTTTGGTACGGGAATGCTGAACATGTTGGTACAAGAAATAAAATCAGTTTTGTTTACCCTTTTATACTTACAATTGTGTCCTATACAAGAAATTGAACCTTTATGAGGACCACTGCAGATGTAAGCACACTTTGAATGTTTAAGATCACTTGGAGAAGAGGTTTGATTTGCGAGAATTCTTAACATGAACCATCGTCAGCAAAACCATGATATAATTATCTTTAATCACTAAAAACATAGAAAAATGGCATATTAACCACACGATATGTATAATTGTGAAAAATGATGGTTAATGAGGGTTTATAGTATGTATTATTGACAAAATGCGGGAAATGGTTTAAGAATAATGGCTTAATTGGGAGGCAAAATATGGCAAAAGAAGAGTTGAATGCTTGGTCCAATATGTCTTTAAGTAAAGTGTATTTCTTTAGTGAGTTTTCTTCATATGCATTTGTAGTTATCTAATCCAATGGTCATGATATGTTCTAGACATAAAATGATCTGATGGTTCATATTCTCCTCTATACTAATGACCATATTGATCTATGAATTAACACCAGAATGGTCCATGATCTATATTTAAAGAGCATGGTTGGTCATTTTGTTGAGGAAAAATTGTGAGAAATTGATATGTAAAATTTTCCTTTTACATTAATATATTACCTCCAGTGGCCGTGTTGGTTGGGGTCATGGATTGTTTCCCTCTTTGAGGGTTTCAACCATATAATAAATTGGTTTATTGATCTTTGATTTATTTGTGTGATAAGTTTCTTAAGGTGTTTGAACTATATGCAAATACCCTATTTATCAAACACGATATATGAGTTTGTATGAAGACCCACTCTCATTGTTGATCAAGATATTGAACCTGTTTCATTTCCATGCATCAAATCATTTCTTGATTCTACCATTTATGTGTGAGACAGTTGGCTTAGGTTGATGGACAATTGGTATGGATTGTTGGTTGTCATTTATGTCAAGCATTGGAGAGTGATATTTTATATTGATGTCAACCCTTAGTGATTGATTTCAACCCTTGGAGAAAGTCTGATAGCGAATTCTAGTAGCACAAAGGTTTGGGTAATGGACCCAAGGTTGTTTCATGTATAATGGTATGAGTTTTAATATGTTTGAAGGTAAGACTATTCTATATGGATATTACATGGAATTCCATTTCCCATGGTATGTGGAACATCACATAACTCCTCACTGTTAGAGAGTTATGGCCATGAGAAGTTGGAGAACCCAGGTTTGAGCAATGGACCCAAGTTTGTTTGATGGATAATGGTATGAGTTTTGATATATCTTGAGGAAAGAATATTATATATGGATAGTACATGTCATGCCATTTCCATTGGTATGTGGAACGCCACATAAATCCTCATGGTTAGAGATTTATGACCATGTAAAGTTGGAGAACCCCCATGAGTCATCTAGAAGCCCTAAAAGGTCAAAGTAGTCAAAGTGGTTTAAGATATTTTAGAAGGTAAATAATAAAGTGACGTGATGAGTATACTATAAGTCAAAGTGAATACAAAATAAATTATTTAAATAATAAAGCTAATGGATAAATTATTAAGTGGACAAGTGGTTAGAAGTGAGTTATCCCTAAAATAAGGAAAGTGGTTTAAGATGGTTAGAAGATAACCCCTTGAGATAAAGTGAAGTGACGAGTGTAATATAAGTCAAAGTGGATACAAAATAAATTATTTAAATAATAAAGTTAATGGATAAATTACTAATTGGACAAGTGGTTAGAAGTTGGTTGACCCTAAAATAAGGAAAGTGGGTTAAGATGGTTAAAAGGTAACCCCTTGAGGAAGCTACATATTAATTACCGGCAATGATATTGCATTTTACTTACAATTGAGAATATTGAATATCTATAGGTGATTGAGTTAACCAAAGGATATCTAAGTTGAATTTCAGAGAGAAGGTGAAGTAAAGAACGCCGAAATTCAAGGGAGGATAAATTCTTTTGATGATTCTTTCTAAGGTATGTTATTTACAGGTCATCTCACCATTTTTGCAATAACGTTTTTTCTAGAATTCTTCAGACCATGAAATTGGGAGGCCATTTGGTGAATACCTCCTTTCCTCAGGAGGAGATCCATGTAGGATCTTCTCTAAACCATGACAAGGGTTAACTAAACTCCTTGTTTAACCCCACAAATGATTTCGGGTCTCATGAGTTGGGCACTTCGAATACAATGCCACAACCCTTGGCAATACTCGAAATGAGAAATTGAAAATGGGCTTAAGGTGTAATCCCCCTCTTCATCCCCTTTTCCAATATGACCACATCCAAGCCTTAATGCAAGCACCTTTCGCAACTCGCGACTTCGCGAGTTGGAGCACCAAACTCTTGTGCTCTTCTCTTGCAAATCCACGAAACGTGATATGTCAACGAAGGTTGACTCTACCCAAAGAAACGAGTACATGCCACCTGTCACCTCTGTTTACTCCACTTACGGAGTGGGTCCTTTCCACCTGTTCGCACGAGTCTTCAACTTTCGCAACTTGAGAGAACAACGAACAACCGTTCCTCTCCCTCTACAAATCCGCGACTCCGAAATCATTCCTTTTACAAAATCAATGGTTGTATGCCTCCCTTGATCCAATGACCCTTGTTGTATCGAGATTTTTCCAATCAAAAATCCACGACACTCGACCCAAACCACTGGTCACTCCATTCCCCGAACCCCTATATGCGAATTCACATACGAGATCAACGGACCTTGTTGATCCGGATCTGACGGTCACTATCCTTCCTGAGCTTAAGAGTGTTGAAAGACACTCAGTATTATTCCTTTTGTCGTTCCACAAGATACAACGACTCATGAAAATTTGGCACTTCCTCTTGAAGCGATTCCACCATCTGATTCAACTTCTCAAGAACTTCTAGCCAAATGACTTGGCATCCTCCCTCCTGAACTTGACTTCTGTGAGACGATTTCAACCTCTGCATCCCTTTGAACAATTCATAGGTTCTATCCCTTCTGAGATTTCACTTGCAAACTCAAGGCTTCCAAAAGGGTCCTTGCATGCACTCCTTACGACGATTTTTAAATACCTCTGGTTATTTGAGTCTTCGACTCTGTGCACCTCTTGCAACAACAGTCTCTCAATCTCCCTCTTGAGTTGGTAAAATCCCAGACCTCACCTAGACTACGCACACCTTGCATGTCTCTGAGTTAACCTTTCACTTCGGCCTGTAAAAACACGATTTGAATCTCCTCTGAGAGTTCTGAGATGAAACTCATAGCCTGGTCGACGCACTCCTTGTGGACCCTCCACTACACTCTTTGCAGGAGTTCTCAGAAAGAGAAACAACTGAAACTCACTCTCCCCTTATCCATAATTCAAACATTCAACATAGAATTCTAGAGCATACACACACATATTTCATTGAAATAAAATGCACACAGAGAATATAAACTAGCCTACAATAGACCATTCAACAGGTGGTTCCAACAACCATATCAAACACATAGATTGGAATCAAATATTTCTTCTATTAATTCCAGTGCTCCTATACATGGTAAATAACAACAACTAGAATGCATAAAATTCTTCAACGTCTAGGTTGCCTTCATACATTGGAATGCCCATTTTTTCCCTAGCACCTATCCTTGCAGCAACCCTGAATAGGCGTTCTTCTATAGCATCTTCGGCTGCAACTTCTTCTCCTTCATTTTTAGCTTCATTTTCACTTTCAGCCTCACTGATATTGTTCGGTATGTGTTATATTCTTTGCACGAGTAGTAGTGTCTAAGCATCTGCGTTGGGCGCGAGGGGAGGCCTCCAGGCCCCCCCTTGAGGGGTGCAGGGGGATGGAGCCCCCGATTTTTTTTTTCGGGACGACATATTTCCGCCGGGACGACATATTTCCGGGACGACATATTTCTGGGACCACATGATATTAGGTGGTTTTTCGGCACATGGTTTTTTGCCGATGGTTTTCTATTTCCGGTTAAGGAATTAGGGTTTTTGACTAATCCAGGTCATTGGGTTAGGGTTTTGGATGCCACTGGATCCTATATGTATATTGTATGGTAAACAATGTAACACAATGTATGAATATAATATATGTTGGTTTTCCCGGTTTGGGTTTCCAGGTGAAAGATCTCTGTGTAATGTTTGTAAATGCCATTGTATCTTTTCTGTTCTTTTCTGAATATCAGTTTGCAGTAGATATTGTACAAGGTTAGAATTTACAGATATCCCCAGCGTCAATTGTTTGCCTCTATTTTGTCTCCATAGAATCAAGTCTGGCATGTAATTCACACATTTCTCTTTCCACTATTGGATCAGGTATGGACCTTTCTCTTCTTCTCGGTAGCATGGCTGTAAAATCCCTCTTTTCTCTTTTCTATAGAAAGAAAAGAATTTGTTTTGGGCTCTGATACCACAACTGGTGCATACCTCCTACCCTTAGGCTGAGATCCACACAGGATCTTCTCTAAACCACGACAAGGGTTAACTAAACTCCTTGTTTAATCCCACAAAGGATTTTGGGTCTCGCGCATTGGGCACTTCGAATACAATGCCACAACCCTTGGCAATAGTTGAAACATGAAATTGTGAATGGGATTAAGGTGTAAGCCCCCTCTTCAACCCCTTTTCCAATATTACCATAGCCAAGCCTTAACGAACCACCTTTCATAACTCGCGACATCGCGAGTTGGAGTGCCAAACTCTTGTGATCTTCCCTTGTGAATCCATGAAATGCGATATGTCAATGAAGGTTGACTCCACCCAAAGAGATGGGTGCACACCACCTGTTACCTCTTTTTACTCCTCTTACAGAGTGGGTCCTTGCCACCTGTTCACACAAGTCTTCGACTTTCGCAACTTGAGAGAACAATGAACAACTATTCCTCTCCCTCTACAAATCCCTGACTCTGAAATCATGCCTTCGACAAAATCGATGGCTGTGTGCCTCCCTCGATCCAAAGGCCCTTGTTGTATCGGGATTTTTCCAATCGGAAATCCACAACACTCCACCCAAACCACTGGTCACTCCATTCACCGAACCCCTATACACAAATTCACATACGAGATCAACGACCCTCGTTGATCTGGATCTGACGGTCACTATCCTTCCTGAGATTAAGAATGTTGAAAGACACTCAGTATTAATCCTTCCATTTTTCCACAACATCCAATGGCTCACAGAACTTTGGAACTTCCTCTTGAAGCAATTCCACCATCCTATTCAACTTCTCAAGGAATTCTAGCCAAATGACTTGGCATCCTCCCTCCTGAACTTGACTTCTGTGAGACAATTTCAACCTCTACCTCCCTTTGAACACTTTAGAGGTTCTATCCCTTCTGATCTTTCACTTGTGAACTCAAGGCTTCCAAAAGGGTCCCTGCACGTGCTCCTTGCGTTGATTTTCAAATACTTCTGGTTATTTGGGTCTTTGACTCTATGCACCTCTTGCAACAACAGTTTGTGAATCTCCCTCTTGAGTTGGTAAAATCCCATACCTCACCTAGCCTATGCACACCTTGCATGACTCTGATATAACCTTGCACTTCGGCCTGTAAAAACATGATTTGAATCTCCTCTGAGAGTTCTGAGATGAAACTCATAGCCTGGTCGATGCACTCCTTACAGACCCTCCACTAGAGTCTTTGTAGGAGTTCTAAGAAAGAGAAACAACTGAAACTCATTCTCCCCTTATCTATAATTCAAACATTCAACATAGAATTCTAGAGCATACACACATAGATTTCATTAAAATAAAATGCACACAAAGAATATAAACTAGCCTGCAACATACCATTCAATAGGTGGTTCCAACAACCATAACAAACACATAGATTGGAATCAAGGCTTTCTTCTATTAATTACTGTGCTCCTATACATGGTAAATAACAAAAACTAGAATGCATAAAATTATCTTTTCTCCTCTACAGCTCTAAAACTTACAAAATTCTCAATAATAATGAGTTATTTTTAAGATACAAGGTGAGGGTGTCTATCATCCGTTTTCCCTCCTATGCTCCTAAACGGTCTAATCTATTAAATTAAATATACCTACTTGCATTAAACAAAATTAAATTCCTATTACATCCACGGATAGGAACAAACACTCCAAAATCAATTTGGATCTTCAAATATAAATGCAACTGCACTTTCCTTCCGTCCATTACATTAATGATTCAGATTTTAAATTTCAAAACGTTTTCACAAAAACGTGTTCAAATTACATCTGCGTATCCAGTTGTCTCTTTGGCTAGGCGTGTGCTTTGTATTTCTACGATGATCCTACATCACCATTGAGGAAACATATACAAGCAGATGTGGTATGAATTTCATGTTGTGGGGTGTTTTATTTTTGGAGTTACACTCCGTGGAAAATAGGGTTTGTGGCTAGTCCTGAAACTAGTCTAAAACATGTGTTTCGGGTAAAAACATCATAAATGCTTCATAACAGATCCAAATTCAGTAAGACTAAATGTGTTGGTTAGAGTACATGTAGTAGTATCCTTTGTATAATATTCATATCCATACAACAAATATTCCATGCAGGGCACGCTCTACAAGGTTTCTCTCTAGAATAAGCCATAATTCAACAAGGTATGCCATTTTTGCTATAACTCCTTTTCTGAGATGTTCCAAGTAGTGACACCTAGAGGAATTGCATAAAACATTGAAGAACATTGTGTACTATTTTCAGATCTTTATTCATTACAGGTACAAAGTTATGATTATTTCAAGTTAGGGTTGTTGACCAATCCAAAACTAGTCATGTGAGACTAAAGTAAAGTTTGATGAAAATGCTAATCTCTTGTTGTTAAAGTTAATGAAGGTTTGTAGGTATGTGACCATATACACCAGGTCTATTATAGAGTTAAAAATCATATTTTTACTATGAAATTGATTAGGTATTTTGGTTGAGGTACATGTTGGGTACATGGTTGAGACAAGTAGTTGATGAGTTGGCACATACATGAGGTGTATAGTTGATGATGTTGGTACATCTTGATGAGTAGTTTATACATGATTGGTACATACTTGGTACATGGTTGGAGGCACTTTTTAGTAGTATTTTTTACACATGTTTTATGGATGATGTAGAATACTTGGTATATTATTAGAAGCACATATTGATCTTGGTGATGATTATGAGTTGTTGTGTTATGCTTCGTTGATGCACATATTTGAGAGTTGTCTTGTTGATTGATATTGGTGATAATATCTGATTTGATTGATAATATTGATGAGACAGGTTTTTTTGATAGGTTGTTTGGATGTAACGACCCCCATCATTACGACTACATGCAATGAAAAGAAAGTGCAATTTTGTTTTTTTCTTTTGCAAGAAGGTAACAACGACAACAATTAATCAACACAACTTGACGACTAACACAACAATAATCATCCACCTCGAGAGGTGCACTATCCTAAGCAAGTTTTCAAATGTGCTTATTGATCAACACGCGCAATGACCCAATCATAAGGGATCACATTGACACATTTTGACCAGTGCGCCAGGAACCCACGTGAAACCAAATACTTCTAAACCTTCTATCCAACATAAAATCCAATGTTCCTGAAATCCAATTGAAACTGATATACAAAATGCGACGTCGTACGACGAAGTCTCTCTAAACAATCAAGCAATAAGGGATGTAGGGTGACCATTCATTACAATTTAAAATGAGCAACAACTAGATGTATTTTCAATATCGAGTTATCACCATAAGGACTCAGTCAAGCATGTCGTGACCAAATCAAACAATGTTAAGGAATAATACATCTCTTCCTATAAACACCCCTTCATAAGTACAAGAAGAATATCATAATCAAACCATTCAATATTGACATTAATAATGATTGTACCATGTGACCAGGCCTCCCTTTAAACACAACTCCCCAGCCATCATTAAGAAGGAAGCATATTAAAATTTATTTAAAATATTGACTAGCAGCTTAAAGGAACACCCTGACTATACATATACTCATGTTCTAAGCTATACAAATATGTTCTACTCAACAAGAAACATCTAATCAAAATTCAATCACATGCAACACTCTCGCCCCTTTCCTTACCTCTTATAACAACAATCCTCTATACATTCTATTGATAGCATTTTTATTTTCCAAAATGCAAATTAGGCCACTTGGAAATGACATGTGATTGACAAAATTATTTAGAAAACAAACTCGTTTATTTTTCTAAGCTTGGAAGTTCATCCTAAACATCCTTATAAGTGAAGATCCAGGCAATGTTTTCTGGAAACATTTAAAGAGAATGTGTAACTAGCTAGCGTTTTTCTTGGTTTAATTTTGACGTATTTGAAAGAGTGTTAGCATAGATTATTCAATAAAAACAATATCACTAGCATTTTACTTCTTCGTTGATTTAAAATACATGATACAATGAATGGTAATGGGTCTACTTGGAAATATATGAAACCATGCATACTAAGGAATAAAACAACTTTCATGATCCTGTAGAATGATTACTTCATAAATTCAGAGTTATAATCAAAGGAGAAAAATCTAATGATAGCCATGTTTACTTTAAAACATAACATAATTAAAAATAATCATGCAAGGAATACCGGGATTAAACTAAAACCGATCCCTCCATGCAAAAATGAAACCAAACAAGGTACCGATAAAGGGATCTCTATGTTTTTTTTATTAATAAATATCCTTGTAAATAAAAAGGGAAATAATAAACACATGAATAATTAAGGAATCCTCACAGAGACAGTTACGAATAAATGCAGACACAAATTAGAAAATTCTGACTCCAATTAAGTAGAGTGTGCAACTTTGTATCAGACTCAAAAACGAAAATAGGGTTCCACGTTAAACTATTTTCTCGATTACCTTGAGGATATTACAGGTTTCTCGTGAGAGTTGCAGTTGTGATTGAACTAAAGGAAAGATCAGTAATGCTCGAGGCCTACCAATACCCAACAACTAATTGTTTCTCTCCCATTCTGATACCATGACCGAAAATGACTATGAAATGGTCAAGATTGAAAGTCAGACTAAACACTGCTAAACAAAAAAGTGGAGAAATTGTAGTCATAGAAGTTTGGACAAAATATCATGCATCGGGATTTAGTTAATTCTGGAAGCAACAAAGTGAGCCTAAGGTCGAACATCAATCACTACACTAAGGGTCTTATGGCTCCAGGCGCCATCTACCTAGACATAGAAGCAGTAAGCACGAAACCAGTGGAATCAATGGGAGAAGGCTCTACCTGACCCACTGTTAGGCAAAATATATGTCGTTATAATAACGTTGTAGTACTTGCCCAACTATTTAATTGTCAACCCGGGGTACGTAGACTGACGAAGCACACGCACTGTATATGCGGGACTGAAGTAGAACTAATCTAATTTAATCTATGTTGTTGAAATCAAACTAATCTAAGAAAGCATTGAAACACTAACTAGGAAAGCATGAAATTGCATAAGGGAAATACAACATGTGAAGAGTTAACAACAATGAGCTCATACAATATATCAATCTCAAATCATATTACAATAGTCAAATGACAAAACATGAAAGAATAACAAAGCTAATAATCCCCTTCCTTAATCAAAAGCTAATCAAGATCTAATCTTCATTCTAATGATCTAATCCTTCATTCCTAATTCTAATTGAATTCTCATGAAGAGAGAGCACTCTCTTATATACATGAAGAAGATAACCATCTCATAATTGCAGATCCACTATTCTCTCAACCACTCTCAACTACTTTCCCATTATTACAAGATATGA
>ML781119.1:416379-475578 GCA_009831015.1 Picea engelmannii | reverse complement strand
AAATACAACATGTGAAGAGTTAACAACAATGAGCTCATACAATATATCAATCTCAAATCATATTACAATAGTCAAATGACAAAACATGAAAGAATAACAAAGCTAAGAATCCCCTTCTCCTGATTACAATCACATCCTAATTGGAATCTAACTTCTAATTGAATCCTAATTGAATTCTCATGAAGAGAGAGCACTCTCTTATATACATGAAGAAGATAACCATCTCATAATTGCAGATCCACTATTCTCTCAACCACTCTCAACTACTTTCCCATTATTACAAGATATGATCCCTTTAAATCCTCACACATATCTCTCATATATCTTAGATAAGATATTCTAACCAAATCTCAATGATCTTCTCCTTGAAGAGAGGCTTGAATAATTATCTCCTTTGGAATGATGGAAGAGATATTCGAGAAGTCTCTTTGAATTACTCATCCACATATTCCTACACATTACAAAGCTCACACATAATTGAGATATATACGAAAACATGTATATTTTCTAAATATTTAATCATAAATTCACTTTTAATACTAAAATGAATAAAGTGGAAAATAATGATGTGAAACCCAAATGTATTTATGAAAATGGTATGATGAAGGTTTAATGGGGCGATGAAATGTAAGGAATAGTGAAGGGAAAGGTGGATGAAAATACGACATTTCTGAGTCCCAACACCCACCATGGTTAAATGTATTTTAAGGTGGAAAACAACTATTGCATAAATCCATTTATAGTTTGGATTTCATTAAGAGTTAGGAAATTATTCTTAGACGAATTGCAGATAATAAATCACAAATAATCAAACACCGAGAATCAAAATGTAGAGAATCAATATGCAAAGAATCAATACAACTCTGAGAATCAAAATGCGGAGAATCATAATGCAAAGAATTAAAATGCACAGAATCAAACGCATATTGTAAAACACAATAATCACAGAGCAATGATGGGAATAAACGCCCAGGAGATAATTCCTTGTTGGGCAGAGAAATTATCCTACACTTATTATCCATGCATAGGAAAGCATGGCATTTGAATCTAAATCCTTAATACTGGAGTGAAAGACAGTCGATTCGGCTCCTGGCCGACTGCTCAGGCATGAACTAATAACTTAAGGATAAAGGAACAGAAGATAAAACCACAATTCTTCTTTGTATTAAAAAAAATAAAAACTGTAACATACCCACTGCGGAATTCAAATTTTTTTGACCTTTTTCTTCTTTTCTCCAGGGAACAAAATTCCCCAAACCCCTATGGGACCTGATACAGACCCTACCATCCCTTATCCATACTCATATGATCAGCAGCTATGACCACAAGCCTTATCGGAGAGGTGCTCATCGGCTTTCGTGATTCGGGAAATCACAAGGCATGTATTTCCCTTTCTCTCTTGTCTTTCGAAGTGTCGAAACCCAAAATGGGTTTCACCACTTATCGAGATTAACAACAACTCGGATTAAGCCCTGTTACTCTACCCTTTGGGATTTCGCATACCGCAATTTCGGGATATGCAACGACAGGAGGTTTCGCACTTAGGTTTCCCGTGAGTCGAAAATCTGAAACCTGCATATATATATATATATATATATATATATATATATATCGCTCTGTCTATTTTGGGAGCTCGCAAACTGGGTTTTCGGAATATGTGATGACAGGAGAACTTACCGTTAGGTACCTCGGGTGCCGAAACACCATATCTTGTCTGCACTATTATTATTATTTCAAGGTTTTACACTTCAGGTTTACGAGACTGGAGGTTACAAGAGAGCTTGCCAATAGGTATCTCGGGTACCAAAATACCAAACCCCTAATGTTACTCATGCTAAGCCATTTCAGCCTTTCTCCTTTCGAGATTTCACGCTATGTGGGAACAAGGGGTCGCACTCCTAGGCTTCTCGGAAGCCAAAAACTCCGAGTCATCAAAACTCTAAACATACTCCACTATTTCAGGATTTTCTCCATCAGGATTTCACATATCGAGATTTTGGGATGTGCGAGGACAGGAGGTCTCGTACCCAGATCCTCCGGGAGCCGAAGCTCTGAAATACCAAACTCTAAACTCTGAAGCATCAAGACTTCGTGCACTATGCCATATCGGAACTTTCCCCATCAGGACTTCGCATCTAGTAGGTACACGGAACAAAAACTGTCCTTTGGGGTCTCGGGTATCGAAACGCCCAAAATACCCAAGGCTATATGTACTCAGCCATTTCGGCATTTTGCTTATCGGGATTTCGGGGTTGGCGTGTACAGGGGAAACTTACCCTTGTGTATTTTGGGTACCGAAATTCTGAAAACGCCGATTCAATTCACATTATGCCATATCGGGATTTCACAAGTTGGGACTTCATGATACAAGAGGACGAAGGGTCACATTCTTTGATTTCTCGAGTACCGAAAATCCGATACACCCACGCGTCATACCTTCTACCAAAATTCGGGGTTTCTTGGATCAGATATTCGTGATGTGCGCAGAAAAGAGGTCTCGCATATAGATCTTCCGAGTGTCGAAACTCTGAAGTACCAACTCTTAACCTACGCATCTATTTCGGGATTACACCCATCAAAATTTCGCGGGTCAGGGATTTGGGACTTGTGAGTACAAGGAACTCGCCTCTAGGTATCCCGGGTACCAAAACGCTGAGATCTTATAACTTCCCCATATTATTACTATTTCAGGATTTCGCAAGTCAGGGTTTTGGGACTTGCGAGTGCAAGGGAATACCCCCCTTGGGTATTCCAAGTGCCGAAACACCAAAATGTCCTAACTTACCCATGCGTCGTCATTTTGGCTTTTCGTGAATCGGGGTTTCGGGTCTTGCGAGTGCAAGGGAATATGCCCTTGGGTATTCTGGGTACCGAAACACCGAAATGTCCTAAGTCTGAGAGGACTATTCTCTCTCGTGCGGGGTTTTTCAGACTTATGCCATAAAATCCTTTGGCAGATTCTTGGGTAAACTTTTAAGAAGGGTGTCCCTGTGGAAAGATCTATCCAGATCATTACTTGAGATAAAATAAGAAAATAGATTTCCCGAGAACAGGCTTGAATACTAAATCCATTCAAAATATACATATTTACAAATATATATATGTAAGTCATATGTGGGCTTACCAGTATAATCATGCAACCACCATTTTTTATCAAACACCATACAAACAGTCTTATATGGAAATCATTCATAATTTCACAAACCATGAGCATATATGTCAGAATATTTAAATTCAAGATACAAGATATAACACTTATCAGAAAAACACTATATGTGATGCAACTGCTGAGAGGGGTGCTCTTTTCCACCCAACCGTAGGCTCAGCGATTACAAATGGATTTACCACTAGCCACCCTCGAGCTTAGACCATGATGTTGTGAGACTGAGTCTTTGTTCATCAGAAGTTGAGAACGAAGGTTACTCTCCTTCTTCTCTGCTGATCAATCACTCTGTATATTTTTCCAGAGTCCTTTCGATTTCTCCCCTCTTGCGATCTTTTGTCATGTCTGACCCTCCTCCCACACCTCTTTCCTACCTTTTCTTTCCCAGTGAGGTTGCGTGTGGCACGAACTTCCCCACGGTGGTCAGGTCCAAGGCTTCCATAGATGGGTCGTTCATCCCCATCCCTCATTAACTCATGAGGAGCCTCTTCACCTACCAACCTGGTCAGTAATTCATTTCGGGGCCAACGAGCCCCTCTTGGTTCTCCGGGTCAATGAAGACCAAATACGGTTTGGTTCGGTGGAAGTTAACGCCACCATTCCAGGTGCCTTCCACCACCTTTCTTCAGCTATCGTGGCCTCTTTTTCAACACATCCCCCTCTCAACAGTCCTGTAACATATATTCACAACATTATTTACATTCATCGACCTTTTACTAAGGTCCATTCAAATCACACATTCACATCTTTGAGTTTGCCATAGTTCTTGGCCAGTATAGTTATTTTTAGAGACTAGGGGAAACAAAAACGTAGAGAATTGATTTTCATTTAGAGTTTGGGTTTGCAATTGGAAATAAAGTCAAAGTACAGTGAGCATAAGGCTGGGATAAATTTGAATTCTCTGATCATAAAATGTTGGTCTCATCAAAACAATTTTGCTGAAGGATAAAAAGGAAATATTTGGATAGTATTACGTTGAATAAAACATAAAATTTAACACAATAGAAGTACCTTAACTGAAGACACATGAACATAATTTAACAATCATTTAATACAAATATACACATGCGTACCACAACCAAATGTGAATGCTCTGCAGTCATTGTCCCGCACGCACTCCATCCAACTCCTGCTTGCCAACCGATGTGAACTCACCGGTACCTCCCAACCAATGCTAGGGGTACTCTTTTTCCTCCTGACCCCCCCGAGCCACAAATGGGACACACATAATACCAGAGAATTCTATCACCCAACTCGCCTTGCAAGGTCTAGCTACCACTCGTTACCCAAGCTGGGTATCCCAACTCCTATAAGTGAAAACTCAGCCAATATAAATTTCGACAATGTAATGTTACACAATCCAAAATGTGATCCCTACTCCTCCTTTGCCATCTCTTTTATATAGTTTCTTAGTTATTATTTTCCCAGACCCTCATTAGATTCCTTTTTCATTTATTTAATTAGGAAAAACCTCCCCCTTACACATGTCGCCCGGTCCCCTAGTTGCACCAGAAAATCAATTTTATTAATTAATTAGATATTCCTATTTCCCTTAGCCACCTAAAAGAGTTCCTAAAAATGCTCCTCGGTGTCTGAATATTCCCTTACAATTCTTAAATGACTTATGCCTTACTTAATTCATAGTGGAGTTCATAAATAGAAAGTCCCAAAGGCTAGATTCCTTACTAAGTTGGACATTCCCCTTTTTCTTTAAGTTTTCCCTTTTCTTTAAGTTTCCTTTTCTTTTAAGTTTCCCCCTTTTTCCTTTTTAAATAAAAATCAATTTATCAAGTGTAGATAAAAACAACCATTTACCCTTTTTCCTTTTTAACTAAACATAAATTTAGCAAGTGTAGATAAAAACAACCATTTACCCCTTTTAATAAATTTAATCCTCCATTATAATTTTTACTTTGATAATTAATGTTTGAATTTATTTACCCCTTTCTTGTTATATGTCTAATTATTTTTGTTCAAAGGTTCTACTTAGACCTAGGTTTTAAATTCACTAGGCTTGGCGACAGTTCTTAAGGGAAAATTTTCTATTAAACTTACTCATCATTTTATTCATTTTAAGGATGACCAGGTTCTAAGGAGGCATAGTTTTATAGGAACTAGGTTTATTAACTTACCAGTTAAAATCACGACGTGGCCTTCAGGATGCACTACGTGCTCCAATGGTGAAACTCTCCTCTTTTCGTTTTATTTGCGCGACGTTCCCTTCAAGACGCACTACGTGCTCTAAGGGTGTCACTTGCCTCTTTCCATTTTAATTGCATGACGTACCCTTCAAGATGCAGTATGTGCTCCAATGGTGCCACTCGCCTCTTGAATGAATTTGGTAGACATCAAACCCCTGGAGTCAATACTCCATTAGGTGATCTTGTGGGAGACTAAGGGCCTCTAAATAATAAGGACCCTTCCTTATTTCACGTCTCTTAGAATCATCCTAAGTGACTATCACAGTCTTCCCTCATGGCATCGCAGGTCTCTCGAACTAGGTAATCATTAACCTAAATTTTGAGCCACAACAGGAGTGCTAGTAGGCTGTGGCAGGGATGCTGCCACACCTCTCCCTCAATGTCTCTGGTTTTCTTGCATGACTCCTTTACTCCAAATATGAGTCTGGTTAGCAAGATATCGTTATCCTACATCCATAAATGAATCATATCAACAATAATAATCAATCATCATAACATCTAATAATATGTACATATGTCACATCAAGAACATTCAAACCCTAACAATCCACTCCCTGAGTCGATCCGGAGTCCATGGGGTTTTGTCGATGCCTCTGCATCCTCAATGTCCAAAGTCCTGCACACTCAGGAGAACCTAGTCAATAGCACCTGTCTATGTAAATAAAACAAAATAACATATCTTAAAATCCACAATATCTCCTAATCATAATTAAAAAAACCAATAGCATAATGACCCAGATCACTTGCACACAAGTGTCCTTAAAGAATAAGTTTTCTCAGTACACACAAGAGCGGGATGTTACATACACCCCCTCTTGTTTTAAAATTCATTCTGAAGTTTCAAAGTATGTTAGTGCCGAAATAAAGTGTATGAGAATATCATAGGTCTAGCTATAAAACAAAAATGGAAATTGTTGATGCATATCATATGCGTCCTCCCAGGTTTCCGAGTGCAGATTATAGTTGTCCCACTGGACCTTGAACTGATCTACTGTTTGACGCAATAGCTATCGAATGCGATGGTCCAGGATGTAGATTGGCTCCACCATGAGAGCACCGTCATCCGATACCTGCAAGGTAATCATGTCAATAACATGTGTAGGAACACTAACATAATGTCTCAAAATAGATATGTGAAAAACATCATGCATACGCCTCATAGAAACATGCAAGGCTAGTCAATAGGCCACTGGCCCCTTATTTTCCATAATCTCAAAAGGTCCCACAAACCTAGGAGAGATTTTAGCACCCTTTCCAAACTTGATCGAACTCTTGTGTGGTTTCACCCACAAGAAGACTCAATTTCCAACTTTGTGACTACGGTTGAGAGGATGCGCATCGACATAACTCTTATGTTGATCCTACGATTCTTTGATCCTTTGTATTATTGTTTGCATTTGATATTCCATTTCATGGATCAATTTTGGTCCAACCATGAGCCTATCCTTAAGCCGATCCCAACTCAAAGGCATCTAACATGGTCACCCATAAATAAACTCAAAAGGCGCCATCTTAATGGTGCTTTGGTAACTGTTGTTATATGCAAATTCTACCAGTGGAAAGAATTATTCCCTATGATTTTTTTGGTCCATCACGTACATACACAACATGGCCTCCAAGATTTGGTTTGTTCTTTTAGTCTTCTTGTCTGTCTCTGGGTGATACGCGGTACTAAATTAAAGTTGGGTTGCCAAGGCCTCTTGGAAAATAGTCCTAAATCATCATGTAAACACTGATCCTCTATCAGATATTATCCTCTTAGGCATGCCATCCAGCTTCACAATATCACTGATGAAAACTCTAGCTATGTTAGGTGCCTGATATACCATATGAATAGGAACAAAATGAGCACTCTTCGTCAGAGTGTCAACTGCTACAAAAATCGAGTCGTGTCTCCTCGTCGTCAGTGGCAATCCAACAATGAAATCTATCGAAATGATCTCCCATTTCATTTCTAGAATAACGTCTGGTTGTAGTAATCATGTCGAATGTCTATGTTCATCCTTCACCTATTGACATTATATACATCTTGCCACGTAGTTGACTATGTCTGCCTTCATTCCTTTCCAGGAGAATAAGGGTTTAAGTTCAACCCTCATTTTCTTGAATCCATGGTGAGCCATGTATACTAATCTATGAGACTCGTTTAGGATCAAACTCCTCAACTTGTAGTTGGGTGGTACACAAATTCAAATTTTAAATATCAGTAATCTGTCATTGTCCACAGTAAATCCCTCGAACTTTGCCCAATAAAATCCTTGAACTCTTTGTACCAGTCATTGTCATGCTGTAAAGTTAGGATATTTTCACACAAGTTCATCTGAAGAGGCATCATCGAAAATATGCATGGTCGCCAACTCAATGCATCAACCACTTTGTTCACTGTCCCTTTTATGTAATTAATCTCAAAATCGTACTCACTAAGCAATTCCGACCAACATCGTTGTCAAGCGTTCAAGTCGCTTTATGTAAAGGTGTGTTGTAGACAAAAGTGGTCCATTTGTAGTTCAAATTTCCATCCAATCAGGGAGTGTCTCCAAATTATCAAGGCATATAAAATGGATAACAACTCCAAATCATGCGTTGCATAGTTCTCCTCATGCCTTCTCAACTTTCTCGAGATGTAAGTGATCACTCGACTGTCTTGCATCAATACTCCACCTAATCCTTCCTTGGATGCGTCGGTGCATACCAAGAATTTCGCATCCATGTCAGGGACCTTTAGTATTGGTGTTATTGTCAACAACTCCTTGAGCCTCTGAAATGCCTCCACGCATTTCTCAGTCCAAACAAACTTCTTGTTCTTCTTTTGCAATTCTGTGATTGGATTTTCTATCTTCGAGAAACCCTCGACGAACCGTCAATATTATCCCCCTAAAACCATGAAGCTACGCACTTCAGGGACATTCATTGATGCAGGCCATTCCATAATATCCTCGACCTTGATGGATACACAACAATACCTTCGCCGGATATGACATGCCCTAAGTAGTGAATCTTCAATTGATAAAACAAGTATTTAGACAATTTCACATACAATTTTTTCTCTCGTAGACACTGTATCACCATGTGCAATTGCTTTTCATGCTCCTCCATCATCCGAGAGTAAATCAAAATATCGTCAATGAATACTTCGACAAATGTGTCTAAGTATTCGTGGAACACCCTGTTCATCAAACTCATAAATACCCTGTTAAAGGCGGTCTTAGAGATGTCATCCTCCTTGATCCGTAATTGGTGATACCTTGATCTCAAGTCGATATTTGAAAAGACCTTTGCGCCTTTCATCTGATCAGACAAATCATCAATCCTTGTCAACATATAATGGTTCTTGATCATTTCCTTGTTAAATTGACGATAGTCAATGAAGAGTCTCCATGACCCATCCTTCTTTCATATGAAGATAACAGGCACACCCCACAGCGACACACTTGGACGTATAAATACTAGGTCCAATAACTCTTTCAGTTTCATTCTCAACTCTTGTAACTATAGGGTTGACATCTAATAAGTCGTTCTTTCTATCGGTTCAGTTCCTAGTTTTAGGTCGATGGTAAAATCCAATTCCCTCTCTGGCAGCATCCCATGTAACTCCTCATGGAATACTTCCGCAAACTCTCTCACCATCGAAAGGTGTTCTATACCTTCCTCTACTCCCTTCTCATTTAACTCAAGGATCGCATAAATCTTACATCCCTTGCACATGCTCTTTTGTATCTACAAGGAAGAGATGAACCTCAGGGAGACTCCCTATTTTCGACCTACAATTATGTGTCTCTTTACCTCGTCATCGAACAATCTCAACCATTTCTTCTGAAAGTCAATTATTGCATCATGTGATTCCAACCAGTCCATACTGATCACAACGTCATAATCCCCTAAGGTTGTGAAGTATAGGTTGGCCCTAGTGGAAAAATCTCCTAGGTTAAGGCTACAGTCCATAACCTTCCCACCAACCTTTGGTTTGGCTACCGAAGCCATTTCTACAAACCTAACTCGTCCTATTTGACTAGCTTCACCTTAATTCTTTTTAGCACTGCACCAAAAATAAAAATATCTATAGAACTTGGATTTATCAAAACACCAAGGGTCTGGTCAAGGATGATACTTGATGTCTCGATCAAAATTAACTAGTGCTTTGTCTGGCGGTTAATCATTGTTGCATGAATTTGATGGGCCTTGCCCAAATCTCCCATGGTAGTGGGTCCGACTGATCCATATGCTCTGTTCCTCTCAACTGGGAAGTCACGCTGGTAATTTGTCTCTCCACATGTCCAATACCCTTTCTTCAGTCCATTACTCCTGGTAACTGAAGTACAAGTTGATGGTCCACCTGTCTATTCTACTGAACAACCATAAACTGATGTTGTTGCGGTCGGTGTTGTTGTGGTGCTCTGTAAGGAGTCCACTGTTGAGGCATCAGTTTTTGTGGTGTAGTGTATGTGAATCCTCTCTGAGTGCCTCAAAATCCTAGTGAATTTATAGCTGGTGTCTAATGCTGTAGTGCATTGATGACACCTGTCTCACTGGTCTTGCTGGAGTCTTGTTCTGATCCCCACTGATAAGCTCCTCCTCTTCTATGAGGGCCTTCTAAACAACATCATGCAAGGTTTGAGGCAAAATAATCCTAACCTTTTCACGAATTATGACACTAAAGCCAAACACGAACCTATTGACCTTAAGTTTCTCGGTATTCAGGTGCAAAGCATACTAAAGAAGAAAAATAAAATGAGACTCGTACTCGAGCATCATACGACCACCCTATCGCAAGGCGTTCAACTCGTTGAGCTGACGCTCAATGAATTTTTCAGAAAGATACCTCTCCCGAAACCATTCTTGAATACTTCCCAAGACACGTCTTCGACTGCCATGCAAACCTTCTTGCTTGAGGTCGTATTTGTGGAGAACGAAGCACATCGCCTTGTTCTTCAACCATGCATCGGCAGCTCAGCCATCCATGGCACTCATGAACTTAGGAACTTGACCTTCTCGATTTCTCCGTGAAAGTTACCAGTACTGGACGGAGCGCGTTATGAACCCTTCAGGGGTACATGCACCCTGGCCTTAACTTAGTACAAACAATTAGTCAAGGCCTCTAACATTTCCCTAGAAGGACCCCGTCAGACCCAATTCATCTCGCGTGACAATATGCTCATGCTGAATACTTTCTCTTCTCCTTGGGGGTTAGACTTTGAGGGAATGGGCACTTCTAGAGGCATCGCACCTCCTTCCACGAGACCAGGTTGTGAACCTCCGTGGTGTCCTCTAATTGAGATCACCGCATGGAAACATTAATAATTCAATTAGCGTTGAGTATAAATCAAGGTCTTAATTTAGTGGAAGGCATGGCTATCCATAGTCACAGGGTTGAACCCCGCTCTGATACCATATGTAACAACCCTCATCATTACGACTACATGTGATGCAAAGCAAGTGAATTTTTTTATTTTTTTATTGTTTTTTGTAGGAAGGTAATGATCACAACAATTAATCAACGCAACTTAATGACTAACACAACATTCATCATCCACCTCGAGAGGCGCACGATTGTAATATAGGTTTCACATGCACTTATCGATCAATGCACTCAATGACCTAATCATAAGGGATCATGTCGCATCATTGTGACCAGTGGGTCAAGAACTCACGTGCAACTGAATACTTCTAAACCTTCTATCCAATGTTCCTCAAATCCAATTGACACTGATATAGAAAATGCGACATCGTACGATGAAGTCTCTCTAAACAATCAAACAATAATGGATGTAGGGTGATTATTCGTTACAATTTAAAACGAGCAATAACTAGATGTATTTCAATATCGATTTATCACCATAAGGACTAATTCAAGCATGTCGTAACCAACTCAAGCAATGTTAAGGAATAATACATCTCTTTCTATAAACACCCCTTCATCAATACAAGAAGAACATCATAATTAAAACATTCAATATTTACATTAATAATGATTGTACCATGTGACCAGGTCTCCTTTTAAACACAACTCCCCAACCATCATTAAGAAGGAACCATAGTAAAATTTATTTAAAATATTGACGAGCATCTTAAAGGAACACCCTGACTATACAAATACTCATGTTCTAAGCTATACAAATATGTTTTACTCATCAAGAAACATCTTATCAAACTTCAACCACATGAAACACTCCAACCCCTTTCCTTACCTCTTATAACAACAATCCTCTCTACATTCTATTGATAACATTAATATTTTCCAAAATGCAAATTAGGCCACTTGGAAATGACATGTGATTGACAAAATTATTTAGAAAACACACTCGTTGATTTTTCTAATCTTGGACGTTCATCCTGAACATCCTTGTAAGTTCAGATCCAAGCAATGCTTTCTAGAAACATTTAAAGTGAATGTGTAACCAGTTAGTGTGTTTCTTGGTTTAATTTTGACGTATTTTCAAAAGTGTGAGCATAGATTATTTGATAAAAACAATATCACTCGGATTTTCTTTCTTTGCTGATTTAAAATACATGATTCAATGAATGGTAATGGGTCTAGTTGGAAATATATGAAAACATGCATACTAAGGAATAGAATAACTTTCATGAGCCTGCAAAATGATTACTTCATAAATTCAGAGTTATAATCAAAGGAGAAAAATCTAATGATAGCCATGTTTACTTTAAAACAAAACACAATTAAAAAAATCATGCAAGGAATACCGGTCTTAAACTAAAACTTATCCCTCCATGCAAAAATAGAACCAAACAAGATAGCAATAAAGGGTTCTCTGTGTTTTTTTTATTAATTAATATCCTTGTAAATAAAAAGGGAAATAATAAACACAAGAATAATTTAGGAATCCTCGCAGAGAGAGTTATGAATAAACACAAAGACAACTCAGACAAGTATGTCTCTAGTCAAGTAGAGCATGCAAATTTGTATCAGACTCAAAAATGAAAATAGGGTTCCACGTTAAACTCTCTGTTCGATTACCTTGAGGATATTACGGGTTTCTCATGAGAATTTCTAGTTGTGATCTAAATAAAGGAAATATTAGTAACACTCAAGTCCTGCAAGTACCCAACAACTAATTGTTTCTCTCCCATTCTAATACCACACCCGAAAACGACCATGAAATGGTCAAGATTGAAAGTCAAACTAAACACTACTAAACATAAAAGCGTATCAATTGCATTCATACAAGTTTGGATAAAATATCATGCTGCGGGATTTAGTTAATTCTAGAAGCAACAAAGTGAGCCTGAGGTCGAACATCAATCACTATGTTAGGGGTGTTATGGCTCCAGGCGCCATCCACCTCGACATAGAAGCAACAAGCACAAAACTAGTGGAAGTAATGGGAGAAGGCTCTGCCTGACCCTCCACAGTTAAATTTAATTTAAGGTGGCAACTAACTATTGTGTAAATCCATTTATAGTTGGGATTTAATTAAGAGTTAGGAAATTATTCTTAGAGGAATTGCAAATAAGAAATCGCAAAGAATCAAATGCAAAGAATCGAAACGCAGAGAATCAATACAACTATGAGAATCAAAACGCAGAGAATCACAATGCAGAGAATTAAAATGCAGAGAATCAAACAAAGATTGTAAAACACAATAATCATAGAGCAATGAAGGGAATAAACGCCCAGGAGAGAATTCCTTACCGGGCAATAAATTATCCTACAGTTATTATGCATGCATAGGAAAGCAGGGCATTTGAATCTAAATCCTTAACATCGGAGTGAAATATAGTCGATTCGGTTCCTGGCCGACTTCTCAGGCACAAACTAATAACTTAAGGGTAAAGGAACATAAGATAAAAAAACAATTATTCTTTGTATTAAAAACAATAAAAATGCAGGGAAGTCATTTGCATTTAGAATTTGGGTTCACCCTTGGAAATCAAATTGAAGTACAATGAGCATAAGGCTAGGATATCTTTGAATTATATGATCATAAAACGTTGGGCTCATCAAAACAATTTCTCTTAAGGATAAAAAGGAAATCTCTGGATAGTATTACTCTAAATAAAACATAAACTTTAACACAATAGAAGTTCCTTAACTGAAGGTGCAGGAACATAATTCAACCATCATTCAATAAAAATATACACATGCGTACCGTAACCAAATGCGAATGTTTTGTAGTCATTGTCCCGTGCACGCTCCTTCCAGCTCCCACTTGCCAACTGATGTGACCTCACCGGTACCTCCAAGCTAATGCTCAGGGTACTCTTCTCCGCCTTGAGCCCCCCGAGCTGCAAAGGGGCCACACACATAATACCAGAGAATGCTACGACCCAACGCGCCTCGCAAGGTCAAGCTACTACTCGTTACCTGGGATGGCTATCCCAACTCCCACAAGTGAAAACTCAGTCAAGGTAAATTTTGATAGTGTAACATTACAGAATCCAAATTGTGATCCCTACTTCTCATTCACCATATATTTTATAGAGTTTTTTAGTCATTAGTTTCTCAAACCCCCATAAGATTTTTTTTTCATTTATTTAATTAGGAAAAACCTCCTTCGTACACATGTCACCCGATCTCCTAGTTGCACCAGAAAATCAATTTTATTAATTAATTAAATATTCCTATTTCCCTCACCCACCTAAAAGTGTTCCTAAAAACTCTCCTCGGTGTCCCAATATTCCCTTACAATTCTTAAATTACTTACACCTTACTTAATTCCTAGTTGAGTTCATAAATATAAAGTCCCAAAGGCTAGATTCCTTAATAAGTTGGACATTCCCCTTTTTCGTTAATTTTCCCCTTTTCTTTAAGTTTTCTTTTCTTTTAAGTTTCCCCCTTTTTCCTTTTTAACAAAAAATCAATTTAGCAAGTGTCGATAAAAACAACCATTTAACCTTTTTCCTTTTTAACTAAAAATCAATTTAGCAAGTGTAGATAAAAACAACCATTTACCCATTTTAATAAATTTAATCCTCCATTATAATTTTTACTTTAATAATAAGACTTTCAATTTCTTTACCCCCTTATTGTTATATGTCTAATTATTTTTTTTCATAGGTTCTACTTAGACCTAGGTTTTAAATTCACTAGGCTTGGCAATAGTTCTTAAGGGAATTTGTTTTATTAAACTTACTCATCACTTTATTCATTTTAACGCCGACCACAGCCTAAGGAGGCATAGTTTTCTAGGCACTAGGTTTATTAACTTACCAGTTAAAATCCCGACGTGCTCTTCAGGACGCACTACGTGCTCCAAGGGTGCCACTCGCCTCTTTTTGTTTTATTTTGACGATGTGCCCTTCAATACGCACTACATTCTCTGAGGGTGACACTCGCCTCTTTCTATTTTAATTGCGTGATGTGCCCTTCAAGACACACCACGTGCTCTAAGGGTGCCACTCACCTCTTGACTGAATTTGGTAGATGTCAAATCCCTGGAGTCAATGCTCCATCAGGTGATATTGTGGGAGACTAAGGGCCTCTAAGGAATAAGGACCTTGCCTTATTGCATGCCCCTTAGAATCATCGTGAGTGACTGTCGCAGTCTTCCCTCATTTCATCGCAAGTGTCTCAAACTAAGTAATCATTAACCTACAATTCGAGCCATGGCAAGAGTGCTAGTAGGATGTGGTAGGGTTGTTGCCACACCTCTCCCTCAATGTCTTTGGTTGTCGTGGGTGGCCCCTTTACTCCAAATGTGAGTTTGTTTGGCAAGCTATCGTCATCCTGCATCCATCAACAAATCATGTCAGCAATAATAATCAATCATCATAACATCTAATCATATGTACATATGTCACATCAACAACATTCAAACCCTATGTTGGCCCTTGGTTATGGAATAAAGTGAATGTTATGGAAGAAAAGGCAAAAAGTGAATTGCGTGGAAGGAAGGTTGAGTGAGATCAAGTCAAAGTGGTTAAAGAAGAAAAAAAGATAGAGTGAAGTCCGAGAGAGAAATTCGTTGGATGAGGAGATCGAGGAAGACAGATCAACAAGGAAAATGGATCATGGACAACTCAGAAAGCGGAAAAATCCATCAGTAGATGCTTGGAGAACCTTGTGGGAAGGAAGGAAAGATAAGTTAGTGAAGCCCTGAAAACGTGGGTCAAGTTCACCTAGGGTTTTAGACACCTAGGGTTTTGGTATTTAGGGTTTTGACACCTAGATTTTGGCCTAAGGTTGTCCAAGAGTCATTGTAATGTATAAATAAAGGTCAAGAGGAAATGATACGGGTTCGATTATGTTATGATGGGTGATTGTTAGTATTGTTGAGAGAGAAGTATTGTGTGGTGAGAGAAGTCTGTGTCGTAAGATCTTAAGCTAGGTGCAAATATCAACCCTGCAGCTGGGTGCGCAGGGAGGGGAGAGAAGAAGAGAAAGTAAAAGAGATCTGCAAGCTAAGAGTGAAGATAAAACTGTATTCTTTCATCTAATATATTATAAAGTGCGGTTCGGTGGATGTATCCCTAGGGAGATGGTGAACCACGTATATCCAGTTGTTGTGTGTGATTGATGTTGTGTTCTTTACTTCTGTTACTTTGAGGATGCATCAGTATGTTATATATCATATGTAACTATGAGAAGTAGGTTTATGCTTGGAAATAATAATATGATCTCTATGTCTAGTTGCCTTGATTCCACTTTCATTTCCTCTAGTTGTAGACACATGTGTCCTGCAACTCGTTATTGCTACTTTGGGTGAGACTTCATCTGCTTCAAAGGTCTTGCCGAAAGGGCCAATAGTTAGGGCTTATTGGTGCGTTATTATAGATGAACCCTGGGTCTTCCCCTGTGCCAAAAAATGGTTCTGTTGTCGAGACCAAGATCTTCTTGAGGGAATGTCAAGGTGGTTTCCATAGAAGATAGAGATTCAAAAGTGTATAGAAGAACAAGAGAAGGAATTCGCAGAAGATCATAAAAAGAACTCTAATATTAGCACAAAAGACTGGTTGGGAAGGTATATCTTTACTGATATACACAATATTTTCTTTGGAGGAATTCATAAGGAGCTATACGACTGGATGGCTAGATTAGTAGATACCCAGATTGAGATCAGATCTAGATTGTCTGTGGTTTGTATGTCGACGCTAGTCAAGAAGGTCAAGAGAGTTGATAACGCCCCATCAAGAGTAGCAGACCAATGGTTTCATAGTACCATTGGAGGGTATATCATCGAGTTTTTTATTGACGAAGTAGAGTCATATAGCCAAGCAGAGAGATATTTATTTAAGGGGGCAAGAGGAAACTTTTTACACTTCTTGAAGTTGTAGATCAATATTCTATTGCATGAGAAGAACATCTTGAATATACAGTAGTGGGTCATATTGAAAAAACTAATGTTCAAGAATTCAGACAGTGACAATGACACAGAGGTCAGACACACACATAGTGGGAGGACCTTCAAAGAAGTTCCTTTGGTGAACTTGTTTGAGCAGAGTCATGAACCAGCACAGGAAGAAGGGTTATACAGTGGAGACGAAGAAGAGTTTTTGAATGAGTAACATTCAAGTTCCTCTAGGGAAGAGGAAGAGAAGACCGAAGAACCTCGCTGAGAAGAGTAAAAAACTTCAGGGACTATGCAGACTATGAAAGTAAGTGTTATTACGCCCCCTGTTGTTTTAACAACATTAAGTAACCATAGTAACCTAAGTTATCAGAACACTGAGATCACTGGTACAAGTGGTTCAGTGCATACTCAGTTAGGAACCTCGGTAAGATCTATGGAAGATGAGATGAGGTTACCCACCTTTAGAGGAGATGGATCTAAAGATCCTGACCAACACTAGTTTCTATGTGAAGCTGTGTGGAGTATTAAGAGTGTCACTAACGAAGTTGTTAAATGAGCTTAGTTTAGTACTACCTTGAGAGATCGTGCACTGAGTTGGTACATGAAGTTTGTCCAAGGAGTTCTCCAGCCGAATCCTTTGAATGAGATTAATATTGCGTTGATTGATGAATTCAAGAAACCCAAGTCAGAATTGCAGTGTATCACAGAGTTGAAGGAAATCAAGCAGAAAGTAGCTAAACTGGTTTGGGAGTTTGATCAAAGGTTTAAGACCTTGATAGGTCATTTGAGTTTTCAAATCCCAGACGATCAGAACAAAGAATGGTTCATTGTTTCCCTCCTACCACACATCAGAGTCCCTCTGATGTAGTAGAATATTTCTTCACAGGCCGAGGCATTGGAGACTTCCATGAAACTTGAATCAACTCCTATGGAAGAATCCAATTCAGTTATGAGTCAAATCTTGAGTCATCTAACTAGATTATCACTGCAGGTCAAAGATATGAAAAAAGATAAGGGAAAATACAAGAGAGAAGACATTTGGTGCATTAGATGAAAATCAGAAGGCCATGCCAAGGAGCATTGTCCCCTGTTTCATGAATATTTGGCTTCTAGAGCTCTGAGCCCTTTGAAGCAAGTTACTCTACCTTGGTGTGAGGTATGTAGAAGTAGACATCAACATAGAAAATGCTATTACATGAAAAAGTGTGTTCAGACACCTACGAACCTCTGCTACACATTCTGTAAATTTGTGGGTCATGATGAGAAGGAATGTACAACTTACGAACTTTTGCATGAAAGATCAAGGGACATCTAGAAAATTCAAGGCCAAGTAAAAAAAGAAGGGAACACTACGCAATATAATTATCCTGGAAGAGGAAACTTCAACCCTCGTGGTGGATTCAGAGGAAGAGGATGAGGAGAAGGCATGGGCTGAGGTCGAGGTAAAATCATTTTTTATAATTGCACACAACCAGGTCACTTGGAAAGGGACTTTCAAAACCCTTGTACCACTTGCAGTTACTACAATTCATTTGAACATGTCATAGAATATTGTCCTACGTTGTTAGAAAAACTTCAGGAATAATGAGGAGGAAACCAACAAGTACAACTAATCATAGAAAAACCTTGTGGAGCATATCCCCAAGTGACTTTTATCACTAGAGGAGGCACTGCTACAGGAGAAGACAGGGTGACTCCAGGGAAGACTAGAGAACAATCAGGAGTCATAAAATATGTGGAGAAGACACAGGAGTTTGATCCAAAGAGAGAGAGAGAGGCAGAAATTTGAAGAGGAAAGAAAAGATTTTAGAAGATATTAGGCTTCTTCATCAAAGGCACAACCAGAAGTGAGAGAATGTGGAATTACCTTGGCCTTTGATCAGTCTGCTTCACCTAGATAAGGAAAAGAGGTAAGAAGACTCATGGAATTATTATTCACTTGCATTAATTAGATAAAGGATGAGAGCGTTGTAGAAGAGCTCAAAATTTGAGCAGACAATATGAGTTAGGAAAAGTAGATCCTCTATTGAATAAAACAGTACATCAACTATCCAAAAAGAGAAGGAGAAATAAGGAACTCCACCCTAATGCTCAAATTAGATATTATGATATAGATTACATGGTCCTCGACTTAGGATCAGAGGTCAATGTTATGACGAAGCAGACTTGGGCACTGATGGGAAAACCTAAGTTGATCTATTCCCCCATCAGGCTTAGGATGGCCAATCAACAGGATGTAAGCCCCTTCAGAAGACTGGAACATGTCCCTATGGAAATCGATGGGGTCATAACATTTTTGGACTTCGAGGTGATTGAGATAGTCCATGATAATTGTCCTTATCCCGCATTTTTATGAATTGATTGGGCTTTCAACAATTCTAGAGTTATTGACTTGAAGAAAAGAAGAATGACATTTGAAGGTGATGGTCTTAGGGTGATCACACCTTTGGATCATGATGAAGGTCCCAGATACATAGAGCCCATCGGAGAAGAAGACCACACATATATGTTGGAGAATATATACAAAATTATAGCAAGACAACTTGATTACATTAATCCTACAATAGATGGGAATTTAAGCTGGCAAAGTGATAGCGCATATTCATCAGACTCAGAAGAAGCAATGGAGAAATGGCAGAATAAAATGTGTGAAGTATCTACATGGAGATGTGCTAGACTCACCAGGGAAGTTCGTTGGATCGACACATCAGTAAGTAATTTACCCACATTTGATGGTTTGAATCACTTAGAAACTTTCTTATTGGAATTTAAAGAAACTGTACCAGTACAACAGAGAATGTTGGCACTGGACGAGGATTTGAAATATACTCCACCAAGATGGTGGGGGAAACATTAAAGGAACATCTTGAACTGGATACAATGTCGCACTTTGACAACAACACGATTTTCAGAACGAATTGAAGGATGCAAAGTTAGGTACACAGGTGAAATATGTCTGAAAGACCATGTGCAAGGTTGTCAGGAGGCCTAGAGAAACATTTCTCAAGAGAAGTGTGTGCATAAATTCATCAATACTCTAGACACAATGCCTATCAACTGGTACCTTGAAGCGGAACTGCACCTCACCACTGCAGATTGGCAAGGTATGACTCAGAATTTTGTAGCTACATTTTTATTTGAAATTCATCACCCTCTGGTAGATCAAGCTTTATAGGTTGTAAGAAAAAAAGTATTTGAGGAAGCACCTAGCCTCCCTATGGAGCAAGAAGATAATGAATGGACTGCACCTCTTCAGAAATTGCAAGGATGCTAGAATATCAATGTTGATGAAGATAATGATCCTAGGAATGTGAACATCATAGAAACAAAAGGACAAAGAGACATAGAAGGACTAGGAGTCGAACTACCTTTTATTGGATAGCCAATCAAAATCAAGAAAGTTAATATTGGAACAGAGCCAACACCTAAAATTGCTAATGTTGGATATTACTGGGATGATGCCACTATTGAAAATATCACAGAGTTACTCCACGAATATTAGGACTTTTTTCCAACCAAGTTCACTGATATGAAGGGCATTAAAGGGCCCATCAGAGAGATGAATATCCCCTTGAAACCAGATGCAAGGCAAGTCAAACAAAGACCTTACAGATCAAACCCTAAATATAAGGAGAAAGTGAAGATTGAATTAGAAAGAATGTTGGAAGGAAGACTCATAGAACCTGTTGAAGAATCATAGTGGATTAGTCCTATGGTGGTTCAGGATAAGAAAAAAGGAGAGATCAAAATCTGTGTAGATCTCAGGAAGCTGAATGATGCATGTATACATGATCCATTCCCTACACCATTTACTGATGAAGTGTTAGATAACGTGGGAGGATAGGAAGTCTACTCCTTCACCGATGGATTCTCAAGATACCATCAGATCAATATTTCCAACGAAGATCTCCATAAGACCACGTTTTCAACAGAATGGGGATCCTACCAATACATAGTGATGCCTTTTTGATTGAAGAATGCACCAACCATAGTTTCTAGGGTGGTGGTCGAAGCATTCAAGGAGCTTTTACATAAATTTCTGGAAGCATATTTTGATGATTGGACTGTTTTTAGCTTATTACAAAACCATATTGAATACTTAAGACTAATGTTGGATAAGTGCAAGCAATGTCAGATTTCCCTGAACGTGAAGAAATGCATCTTATTTTCTCCCTTTGGAGTGTTGTTGCGCCATATTGTGTGTAAACAGGGTTTACTGATAGATCCATCTAAGATTGCCATTATCATCGATTTACCCCCTCCTACTTCAATCAAACAGTTGTGCATTGCGCTGGGACATACTGTGTACTCCAGGAAATTCATTAAGGGCTCTGCACAAATTACAAAACCTATGGATAATCTTCTAAAGAAATATTGTCAGTTTCAATGGACAAAAGAATGTCAAAAGAGCTTCAACACACTAAAACAGAAAATGGTTACAACCCCTATTCTGGTTTTTCTAGATTGGAGCAAGGAATTTCATGTGCATGTTGATGCATCCTCTATTGGACTAGGGGATATGTTAGAACAACTAGGAGCCAGATATATTGACCACCCGTCATCCTTTACTAGTAGGAAGCTCTCAACAATTGAGATAAATTACACCACCACTAAGAAAGAAGGGTTAGCCATGGTGTATGCGTTGCAGATGTTTCGTCACTACTTGTTAGGAGGACACTTTAAGATTTTCACTGATCAAAATCAATAAAGTTAATATTGGAATAAAGCCAACACCTAAGCTTGCTAATGTTGGATATTACTGAGGCAGTGGAGATTTCCATGAAACTTGAATCGACTCCTATGGCAGAATCCAGATTAGGTATGAGTCAAATCTTGAGTCATCTAACTAGCTTATCACTGTAGGTCAAAGATATGAAAAACAATAAAGGAAAATACAAGAGAGAAGAAAAGTGTTTAGAAGATATTAGGCTTCTTCATCAAAGGCACAACCAGAAGTGAGAGAATGTGGAATTCCCCTAGCCTTTGATCAGTCTGCTTTGCCTGGATAAGGAAAAGAGGTAAGCAGAATCATGGAATTATTATGCACTTGCATTAATTAGATAAAGGATGAGAGCGTTGTACAAGAGCTAAAAACTTGATCAGACAATATGAGTTAGGAAAAGTAGATCCTCTATTGAATAAAATAGTACATCAACTATCCAAAAAGAGAAGGACAAATAAGGAACTACACCTTAATGCTCAAATTATATATTATGATATAGATTATGTGGTCCTCGACTTAGGATCAGAGGTCAATGTTATGAGGAAGCATACCTGGGCACTGATGGGAAAACCTAAGTTGATCTATTCCCCCATCAAGCTTAGGATGGCCAATCAACAGGATGTAATCCCCTTTGGAAGACTGGAACATGTCCCTGCGGAAATCGATGGGGTGAGAACATTTGTGGACTTCGAGGTGATTGAGATAGTCCATGATAATTGTCCTTATCCCTCACTATTAGGAATTGATTGGGCTTTCAACAATTCTAGTGTTATTGACTTGAAGAAAAGAAGAATGACATTTGAAGGTTATGGACTTAGGGTGATCGCGCCTTTGGATCATGATGAAGGTCGCAGATACACAGATCCCATCAGAGAATAAGACCGCAGATATATGTTGGAGAATATATACAAACTTATAGCAAGACAACTTGATTACATTAATCCTACAATAGATGGGAATTTAAGCTGGGAAAGTGATAACACATGTTCATCAGACTCAGAAGAAGAAATGGAGAACTGGCAGAATAAAATGTATGACGTATCTACATGGAGATGTGCTAGACTGACTAGGGAAGTTCGTTGGATCAACACAATAGTAAGTAATTTACCCACATTTGATGGTTTGAATCACTTAGAAACTTTCTTATTGGAATTTAAAGAAACTGTACCAGTACAACAGAGATTGTTGGCACTGGACAAGGATTTGAAATCAACTCCACCAAGATGGTGGGGAACACATTAAAGGAACATCTTGAACTGGATACAATGTCGCACTTTGACGACAATGATATTTTCATAACAAATCGAAGGATGTGAAGTTAGGTACATAGGTGAAAGCTATCTGAAAGACCATGTGTAAGGTTGTCAGGAGGCCTAGAGAAACATTTCTCAAGAGAAGTGGGTGCATAAATTCATCAATACTCTAGACACAATGCCTATCAACTGGTACCTTGAAGAGGAACTGCACCTCACCATTGCAGATTGGCAAGGTATGACTCAGAATTTTGTAGCTACATTTTTATTTGAAATTCATCACCCTCTGGTAGATCAAGATTTATAGGTTGTAAGACAAAGAGTATTTGAGGAAGCACCTAGCCTCCCTGTGGAGCAAGAAGATAATGAATGGACTACACCTCTTCAGAAATTGCAAGGATGTTACAATATCAATGTTGATGAGGACGATGATCCTAGGAATGTGAACATCATAGAAACAAAAGGACAAAGAGACATAGAAGGACTAGGATTTGAACTACCTTTTATTGGATAGCCAATCAAAATCAAGAAAGTTAATATTGGAATAGAGCCAACACCTAAGATTGCTAATGTTGGATATTACTAGGATGATGCCACTATTGATAATATCACATAGTTACTCCACGAATATCAGGACTTTTTTCCCACCAAGTTCATTGATATGAAGGGCATTAAAGGGCCCATGAGAGAGATGAATATCCCCTTGAAACTAGATGCAAGGCCAGTTAAACAAAGACCCTACAGATCGAACCCTAAATATAAGGAGAAAGTGAAGATTGAATTAGACAGAATGTTGGAAGGAGGACTCATAGAACCTGTTGAAGAATCATAGTGGATTAGTCCTATGGTGGTTCAGGATAAGAAAAAAGGAGAGATCAAAATCTGTGTAGATCTCAGGAAGCTGAATGATGCATGTCTACATGATCCATTCCCTACACCATTTACTGATGAAGTGTTAGATAATGTGGGAGGACAAGAAGTCTACTCCTTCGCCGATGGATTTTGAGGATACCATCAGATCAATATTTCCAATGAAGATCTCCATAAGACCATGTTTTCAACAGAATGGGGATCCTACCAATACACAATGATTCCTTTTTTATTGAAGAATGCACTAGCCATAGTTTCTAGGGTGGTGGTCGAAGCATTCAAGTAGTTTTTATATAAATTTTTGGAAGCATATTTTGATGATTGGACTGTTTTTAGCTTATTACAAACCCATATTGAATGCTTAAGAATAATGTTGGATAAGTGCAAGAAATGTCAGATTTCCCTGAACATGAAGAAATGCATCTTCTTTTCTCCCTTTGGAGTGTTGCTATGCCATATTGTGTGTAAGCAGGGTTTACTGATAGATCCATCTAAGATTGCCATTATTGTCGATTTACCCCCTCCTACTTCAGTCAAATAGTTGTGCATTGCGTTGGGACATACTGGGTACTCCAGGAAATTCATTAAGGGCTATGCACATGTTACAAAACCTATGGATACTATTCTGAAGAAATATTGTCAGTTTCAATGGACAAAAGAATGTCAGAAGAGCTTCAACACACTAAAATAGAAAATGGTTACTGCCCCTATTCTGGTTTTTCTAGATTGGAGCAAGGAATTTCATGTGCATGTCGATGCATCCTCTATTGCATTAGGGGAAATGTTAGCACAACTAAGAGCCATAGATATTGACCACCTATTAGCCTTTTCTAGTAGGAAGCTCTCAAACACTGATATAAATTACACCACCACTAAGAAAGAAGGGTTAGCCATGGTGTATGGGCTGTAGATGTTTCATCACTACTTCTTAGGAGGACACTTTAATATGTTCACTAATCACTCTGCGATGGAATACCTAGTCAAAAAGCTAGTGTTGGGGGGAAGGATATGCAAATGGCTTATGTTATTTCAGGAATTTGATTTTGAAATTGTGGTAAAGCCAGGAAGGATGAACAAGGGACCCGACCACTTGTCTAGGTTGGAACATTGAGAGGAGCCTACTAGCTTAGAGGATACACTACCAGATGCACAGTTGTTGGCCATTAGAAAGATTGATGATAAATTCATCGAGATATTTCAGTTCCTATCAACAGGAATAGCACCTGGCGAATACACAGTCATTCAGAAGAAATAACTGGTAGATTTTTCGCTTATAGTTGGACAACTATATAAGATGGGACCTGATGAGATCCTAAGAAGATGTGTTATGGGGGTAGAATGACCACTGATTTTATCATAAGATCATGAAGGCATCGTAGGAGGACACTACGTAGGAAAAGAAACAACAAAAAAGGTTCTTAGAGATGGCCTCTGGTGACCCACTTTACATAGAGATGCTAAGGAATACTACAGATCCTGTGATATATGCCAATGAGTTGGGAAACCATCTAGAAGAGATGAGATGCCTTTAGAACCCCAGCTAACCTTACAAGCATTTGAGAAATGTTCCATTGACTTCGTGGGACCTATCAACCCACCAGGGAAGCGCACAAGAGCCAGATACATCATCACTGGGAAAAAGTATTTGAACATATGGTAAGAAGCAAGAGTAGTTAAAGATTGTAGTGAAAATATAGCTACGCATTTCATATTTGATGATATCATAACCAGGTTTGGATGCCCAAAGATCCTCATGAGTGATCAAGGTACACATTTTATTAATAAGACTCTTGAAGCCTTGACTCAGGAATTTGAGGTTCACCATCAGAGGAGCACCCCATACCACCCGTAGGCGAATGGTTCAATTGAAGCCTTCAACAAGATATTGGAGACAACACTGACAAAGGTTTGCACCGTAAATAGATATGCCTGGGATTTGAGAGTACCAACAGTGTTATGGGCCTATAGAACTACTTGTAAGAAGCTAAAAATTGAGACCCCCTTTAAGTTGGTTTATGGCCTAGAAGCAGTTGTACCCATCAAATATTTAGTTCCTAGATTAAGAATTGCATCCTTTACAGATATGGATGACACTAGCATTGTTCAAGAGAGCCTCGCACAATTGGTCAAACTAGAAGAAGATATATTTATCGTAGGATTCCATTAGCAGGTTCAGAAGGAACAAGAAAAGGCCTACCATGACAGACATATCAAGAAGAAATCATTTAGGCAAGGAGATATGGTATTGGTATATGATAGCAAGTTCATGAAGCATCCAGGGAAGTTCAAAACACATTGGATGGGGACGTATGAGATTGCCTATGTTGCAGAAGGAGGAGCTACGTAACTCAAGTCTTTGAATGGGGAGTGGAAGGAAGGATTGGTGAATGGGAGCCAGTTGAAATTGTACTATGACAACTAGTTGCCTCGTAGCTCTTGGTAAAAACATAAGGAGAAGGGTCTAGGTACCAGGTATAGTTGATACTGGGTACCAGACAAAAGAAATACAGTCTGCACACAGGGTCGAGGAATAGAGGAGGAAGCACAGGCTGCATTGCGTAGTTTGAAGTCGAGGTGCAATAGAAGATTCAGAACAGACTGCCTCGGGATGAGTCACAGGTGAGTGTTGGGGGCCTGTTTTCCCTTGGTTATGGAATAAAGTGAATGTTATGGAAGAAAAGGAGAAAAATGAACTGCACAAAAGGAAGGCTGACTAAGATTAGGTGAAGTGGTTAAAGAAGCATAAAATATGGAGCGAAGTCCAAGAGATCAATTCGTTGGACGAGGATATCAAGGAATACATATCAACAAGGAAGATGGATCATGGACAACTCGACAAGCGGAAAAATCCACCAATCGATGCTTGGAGAAACTCATGGGAATGAAGGAAATATAGGCTAGCAAAGCCCTAAAATGTGGGTCAAGTTGACCTAGGGTTTTAGACACTTGGGGTTTTGGTATTTAGGGTTTTGACACCTAGGTTTTGGCCTAAGGTTGTCTGAGAGTCATTGTAATGTATAAATAAAGGTCAAGAGGACCTGATATGTGTTCAATTATGTTATGATGAGTGATTGTTAGTATTGCTGAGGGAGAAGTATTGTGTGGTGAGAGAAGTCTATGTCGTAATATCTTTAGCTGGGTGCGAAGATCGACCCTACAACTGGGTACACAGGGAGGGGTGAAAAGAGGTAAGAAAACTCATGGAATTATTATGCACTTGCATTAATTTGATAAAGGCTGAGAGCGTTGTAC
The DNA here is from genome assembly GCA_009831015.1 of Picea engelmannii. Lineage (NCBI taxonomy): Eukaryota > Viridiplantae > Streptophyta > Pinopsida > Pinales > Pinaceae > Picea > Picea engelmannii. The sequence goes on along the minus strand of ML781119.1, from coordinate 448,870 downwards.
AAGATCTACAAAACTTAATAAGACAATATGAGCTAGGAAAGGTAGATCCTCTACTGAATAAACCAGTACATCAACTATCCAAAAAGACAAGGACACATAAGGAACTACACCTTAATGCTCAAATTGGAAATTATGATATAGATTATGTGTTCCTTGACTTAGGATCATAGGTCAATGTTATGATGAAGAAGACCTGAGAATTGATAGGAAAACCTAAGTTGATCTATTCCCCCATCAGGCTTAGGATGGCCAATCAATAGGCTATAAGCCCCTTCGGAAGACTGCAACATATCCCTGTGGACATTGATGGGGTCAAAACATTTGTGGACATCGAGGTGATTGAGATAGTCGATGATAATTGTCCTTATACCACACTGTTAGGAATTGATTGGTCTTTCAACAATTCTACTGTTGTTGACTTGAAGGAACAAGGAATGACTTTTGAAGGTGATGGCCTTAGGGTCATCACAGCTTTGGATCCTGATAAAGGTCCCAAATACACAAAGCGCATCAGAGAAAAAGAACGCGCATATATGTTGGAGAATATATACAAACTAACAACAAGACAACATGATTACATTAATCCTACAACAGATGAGAATTTAAGCTGGCGAAGTGATAGCACATGTTTATCAGACTCAAAAGAAGCACTAGACAACTGGAAGAATAAAATGTATGAAGTATCTACATGGAGATGTGCTAGATTGACCAAAAAAGTTCATTGGATCGACACAACAATAAGTAATTTACCCACATTTGATGGTTTGCATCACTTAGAAACTTTCTGATTGGAATTTGAAGAAACTATACTAGTACAATAGAGACTATAGGCACTGGACGAGGCTTTGAAATATACTCTAGAAAGATGGTGGGGAACACATAAAAGGAACATCGTGAACTAGATACAATGTCGCAATTTGATGACATCACAATTTTCAGAACAAATTGAAGGATGCGAAGTTAGGTACACAGGTCAAAGTTGTCCGAAAGACCATGTGTGAGGTTGTGAGGAGGCATGGACAAACACTCCTCAAGAGAAGTGGGTGCATAAATTCATCAATATTCTAGACAAAATGCCTATCAACTGGTACCTTGAAGTGGAACTGCACCTCACCACTTCATATTGGCAAGGTATGACTCATAATGTTGTAGCTACATTTTTATTTGAAATTCAGCACCCTTCGGTAGATCAAGCTTTACAGGTTGTAAGATAGGGAGTATTTCAGGAAGCACCTAGTCTCCCTATGGAGCAAGAAGAGGATGAATGGGTTGCACCTCTTCAGAAATTGCAAGGATGTTACAATATCAATTCTAATGAAGACGATGATCCTAGGAATGTGAACATTGCAGAAATGGAAGGATAGAGAGACATAGAAGGACCAACAGTCGAACTACCTTTTATTTGACAACCAATCAAAATCAATAAAGTTAATATTGGAATAAAGCCAACACCTAAGCTTGATAATGTTGGAGATTACTAGTATGAAGTGACTATTGATGATATCACAGAGTTACTACATGAATATCAGGACTTGTTTCCAACCAAGTTAATTGATATGAAGGGTATTAAAGGGTCCATGGGAGAGATGAAGATCCCCTTGAAACCAGATGCAAGGCCAGTTAAACAAAGACCCTACATATTGAACCCTAAATATAAGGAGAAAGTGAATATTGAATTAGACAGAATGCTGGAAGCAAGAATCATAGAACCTGTTGAAGAATCAGAGTGGATTAGTCCTATGGTGGATCAAGATAAGAAAACATGAGAGATCAGAATCTGTGTAGATCTCAGTTAATCGAAGGATGCATGTCTACATGATCCATTACCTACACCATTTACTGATGAAGTGTTAGATAATGTGGGAGGACAAGAAGTCTACTCCTTCATCGATGGATTCTTAGGATACCATCAGATCAAGATTGCCAAGGAAAATCTCCATAAGACCACGTTTGCAACAAAATGGGGATCCTACCAATACAAAGTGATGCCTTTTGGATTGACTAATGCACCAACCATATTTTCTAGGGTGGTGGTCGAAGCATTCAAGGAGTTTTTACATAAATTTCTAGAAGCATATTTTGATGATTGGACTGTTTTTAGCTTATTACAAAACCATATTGAATGCTTAATACTAATGTTGGATAAGTGTAGGCAATGTTAGATTTCCCTGAACGTGAAGAAATGAATCTTCTTTTCTCCCTTTGGAGTGCTTCTGGGCCATATTGTGTGTAAACAGGGGTTACTGATAGATCCATCTAAGATTGTCGTTATTGTCGATTTACCCCTTCCTACTTCAGTCAAACAGTTGCGCACTGCGCTGGGACATACTGGATACTACTAGAAATTCATTAAGGGCTATGCACAGATTACAACACCTATGGAGAAGATTCTGAAGAAATATTGTATGTTTCAATGAATAGAAGAATGTCAATAGAGCTTCGACACACTGAAACAGAAAATGGTTACCGCACCTATTCTAGTTTTTCCAGATTGGAGCAAGGAATTTCATGTGCATGTCGATGCATACTCTATTGAATTAGTAGTAGTGTTAGCACAACTAGGAGTAGGAGATATTGACCACCCGTTATCCTTTTCTAGCAGGAAGTTCTCAACAGCTGAGATAAATTACACCACCACTGAGACACAAGGGTTAGCCATGGTGTATGCATTGCAGACGTTTCGTCACTACTTGTTAGGAGGACACTTTAAGATGTTCAATGATCACTCCACACTGAAATACCTAGTAAAAAATCCAATGTTGGGGGGAAGGATATGCATATGGATTCTGTTATTTCAAGAATATGATTTTGAAATTGTGGTAAAGTTAGGAAGGATGAAGAAGGGACCCAACCACTTGTCTAGGTTGGAACATGGAGAGGAACATACTAGTTTAGAGGATACACTATTGGATGCACAATTATTGGCCATTAGAAAGGTTGATGATAAATTCACTGAGATATTTCAGTTCCTATCAACAGGAATAACACCTAGCGAATGCACAGTCATTCAGAAGAAACAATTGGTAGTGCGTGCTGCAGATTTTCCGCTTATAGCTGGACAACTATATAAGATGGGACCTGATGAGATCCTGAGAAGATGTGTTATGGAGGAAGAACGACCACTGGTTTTAGCAGAATCTCATGAAGGCATCGAAGGATGACACTACGCAGGAAAATCAACAATGCAAAAGGTTCTTAGAGCTGGCCTCTGGTGGCTCACTTTACATAGAGATGCTAAAGAATACTACAGAGCCTGTGATATATGCCAACGAGTTCAGAAACCATCCAGAAGACATGATATGCCTTTAGCACATGAGATAACCTTACAAGAATTTTCGAAATGGGACATTGACTTCATGGGACCTATCAACCCACAAAGGAAGTGCACAAGAGCCAGATACATCACCACTGTGACATAGTATTTGACTAGATGGGCATAAGAATGAGCAGTTAAGGATTGTAGTGCAATTACAACTGCACGTTTCATATTTGATGATATCATAACTAGGTTTGGATGGCCAAAGCTCCTCATGAGTGATCAAGGTACACATTTTATTAATAAAACTATTGAGGCCTTGAATCAAGAATTTGAAGTTCACCATCAGAAGAGCACCCCATACCACCCACGGGAAAATGGTACAGTTGAATCCTTCAACAAGATCTTGGAGACAATGTTGACGAAGATTTGCAGTGTAAATAGAGATGAATGGGATTTGAGAGTACCAACAGTCTTATGGGCCTATAGAACTACTTTTAAGAAGATAATAATACATACCCCCTTTAAGTTGGTTTATGGCCTAGAAGTAGTTGTACCCATGGAATATTTAGTTCCTAGCTTAAGAATTGGAGCCTTTACAGATATGGATGACATTGGCTATGTTCAAGAGAGCTTCACACAGTTGGTCGAACTAGAAGAAGACAAATTTATTACAGGATTCCATCAACAGGTTCAGAAGGAATCAGAAAAGGCCTACCATGACAGGCATATCAAGAAAAAAGCATTTAAGCAAGGAGATATGGTATTTGTATATGATAGCAAGTTATTGAAGCATCCAGGGAAGTTCATAACACATTGGATGGGGACATATGAGGTTGCCTATGTTACATAAGGAGGAGTTGCATAGCTGAAGACTTTAAATGGGGAGTGGAAGGAAGGATTGGTGAATGGGAGCTAGTTGAAATTGTACTATGACAGCCAGATGCCTCGCAGCTATCAGTAAAAACAAAAATAGAATGGTCTAGGTACCAGGTGCAGTTGAGAATGGGTACCAGACACAAGAAAGACAGTTTTCACACAGGGTGGAGGAACAGAGCAAGAAGCATAGGCTACGCTGCACAATCTGAAGTAGAGGTACAACAGAAGATTCAAATCGGAGTGCTTCGGGGCAAGTCATAGGTGAGTGTTGGGGGCATTTTGGCCCTTGGTTATGGAAGAAAGTGAATATTATGGAAGAAAAGGTGAAACATGAACTGCACAAAAGGAAGGCAGAATGAGATCAGGTCAAAGTGGTTAAAGAAGAAGAAAATATGGAGAGAAGTCTGAAAGAGAAATCCATTGGACGAGGAGATCAAGGAAGACATATCAACAAGGAAGATGGATTGTGGACAACTCAACAAGTGGAAAAAGGCATTGGTAGATGCTTGGAGAACTTCGCGGGAAGGAAGGAAAGATAGGTTAGTGAAGTCCTAAAAACGTGGGTCAATTTGACCTAGGGTTTTAGACACCTAGGGTTTTGGTATTTAGGGTTTTGACACCTAGGGTTTGGCCTAAGGTTGTTCGAGAGTCATTGTAATGTATAAATAAAGGTCAAGAGGACCTGATATGGGTTTGATTATGTTATGATGAGTGATTGTTATTATTTCTGAGAGAGAAGTATTGTGTGGTGAGATATGTCTTTGTCGTAAGATCTTCAGCTCTCTGTAATGATCAACCCTGTTGCTGGGTACACAGGGAGGAGAGATAAGAAGAGAAAGAAAAAGAGATCTGCAAACTAAGAGCACAGATAGAATTGTATGCTTTCATCTAATATATTATAAAGCATAGTTCTATGGACGTAGCCCTAGGGAGAGGGTGGACCACGTATATCTTGTTGTTGTGTATGATTGATGTTGTATTCTTTACTTCTGTTACTTTGAGGATGCATTAGTATGTTATATATGATATATAACTATGCGAAGTAGGTTTACGCTTGGAAAGAATAATTTGATCTTCATGTCTGGTTTCCTTGATTCCACTTGCATTTGCTCTAGTTGTAGACACCTATGTCCTACAACCCCCTATTGCTACTTCGATTGAGACCGCATCTTCTTCACAGGTGTTGTCGAAAGGGCCAATAGTTATGGCTTGTTGGTGTGCTATTATAGTTGAACCCTGGGTCTGCCCCTATGCCAACACCCTAACAGTCCACTCCCTGACTTGATCCGGAGTCCAATGGGTTTCATCGATGATCCGTATTTTATGAGCATAATGAAATGACTACATATTATCAACATGTGATTAACACAAAATAACAAAGATATAATAAAACTAGTTTTCTATTCAATAAGGACATAATCTGAAACTATAAAATGCAGCGAAAAACAAGCTTGTTGGAATGGTTGCGGCTTCTCTTTGAAAAGAGATGTGGCGACTATGCTTATTCACAAGAAGATGATTACAATGAGGCTCTAAAGGCATTTTTACAATAAACAGGAAATCAAAAAACCCTATACATCCAAAAACCTAACCCTAGGAGATGAAGCGCCAAAAGTCATGTCGGCCTCGTTTGGGTAAGTTATTACATCAAGTTCCCGGGGTCGTAACTTTTGCATACGATATCTGTTTTAGGCGCATGATAACCCGTTGGAAAGGTATCGTAGAGGAGATTCATTTTGGGGGAAACATTGATGGAACGTTGATTTTTCTCCTTGGTTTCAAGAAAAACATCGTTTAGGGCCTCAAAACAGCTCTGGAAGTTTCAAGACCCGAAAAAACTGCTAAAAATAGTAAATTACCAAAATTGCCATAATACTGTTTTGAGCCAATTGGAAATGGTGGGTGGCCACCGATATGCACCTGTATCAATCCTACCTCCTTAGGAAGAAATGCTCTTCATTTCCTTGAGTTCCCCCATCAGAGGATGAAATTTCTGCTGAATTTGGCCCCAGGTGAGCCACTTGCCTTGGTGCAGGAGTTGCCATGCTTTGATGACTCGATAAAGATGGATCCTTTGCTGTCTAGTGCCCTTGATCTGTGTGTCCATAATCATATCACTGGATAGTTTTTTTATGTAGTTGGGGTTGACCTTTGTTGGTGTCAGTTGCTCTGCTACTTCCGAGGTGTCTAATAATGGTGCGGAATAAGGGTGAAGGAGATCCATGTTGAACACTGGGTGCAGGCCAAGAGAAGGAGGAATGTTGAAATCAAAATAATTATCCCCCATGACCTTGGTGATAGTGTATGACCCATAATGGAGTGGATGAAGCTTCCGATGGGGTCCTGTAAGGAGTTCTTTCAGCAAGTGCAACCAAACTTTGTCACCCACCTGAAACTTATGTGGCACCCGATGTTGATAATGGCGCTGCTTGTACTTGTCATTGGACTTCTGTAGGATATCCTGAACCTATTGGTGGATGTGATGGATCCTCTCAATGAACCGAGTGGCTTTTTCAGCTTCAGTTGGAGGAGGAGATGATTCGATCGAGATGACCACAAGGGGAAGTGCAACATCTATGGGACCTAATGGTTGGAACCCCAACCCCACCTGAAAGGGGTTGTGGCTGGTTAAGCTATACAGGGCTCGATTGTAGCTATGATGGATATAGGGAAGGCTCGTATCCCATGTGTGAGGGTTCTTGGAATTAAACATGTGAAGGATATGAAAAATCATTCGATTTATGACCTCAGTTTTTCCATCTATCTGGGGGTGGAAGGCCGTGGATTTGGTGAGCTTGGTGTCCAACAACGACCAGATGCTTGACCAAAATATACTGAGAAATCGACTGTCCCAATCTGATTCAATGGTTTGTGCAATTCCAAAATGTATCAAGACTTGTTCAAATAAGATCTCAGCGGTGGCCTTTGCTGTGATTCTCTTCTTGTAGGCAACCATAATCTCCATCTTAGAAAACCGATCAACAACCACAAAAAAAAGGAATTTCCCCTCTTGGTGGATGGGAGGCCTAACATGTAGTCCATTGAGATGGATTCCCATGGCTTGTCAAGAGTAGGAAGAGGGGTGTATATGACCTATTTCTTAGTGGTTGGTTTGGCAATAGCGCACGTAGTGCAAGCCCTGATATACTTGTTGACTTCTTGTCAAAGTTTCGGCTAGTAGAAATAATTTTGTAGCATCGCCACTGTATTTTCGATGCCGAAGTGTCTTGCCACCCGACTGTAGTGGGGTTCCCATATAAACTTCGCTCACTTGCTTGATGGAACACAAATATTTCCCAGACAACACAACAACCTCTCCTGAAGATGGAAATTATTGACAACTACATTTGCACACAACATTTGGTAGGTGTTGGCAAAGTCCGAGTCTGTCTGATAGAGTTGGGTCCATCCATAGGTCTCATGGACGCAAGAGTCTAGAACCATGGTGAGTGTTACAACTGGTGGTCTGCTGAGGCAATCAACAACACAATTGGTGATTTTTGTTTTATACTTGATGTTGAGGTGGAATTGCTGCAAGTATGTGGACCACTTTTGATGGCGATAATTCTGCAATTTTCCTTGTGTCTGCATGAATTGTAGTGGCTTATGATCAGTGTGGATGACTGTCTCCTTCCCAAGAATGTAATGTCTCCACTGGTGACAAGATTTCACAATGGAGTACATTTCTTTGTCGTAATTAGGGTACTTACGGACAACATCTGATAGTGTCTCACTATGATAGGCCATGGGGTGGCTGTGCTGAGTGAGAATGACACCCACAACATAGTCTGAAGCATCTGTCTCAACTTCAAAGAGATGTTGCAGGTCTAGTAGTGAAAGTACTGGGGTTGAGCATAAGCATTGTTTCAAATCATCGAACGCTTGTTGTTGGGACCATCCCCAAGTAAATTTCTCCTTACTGCCACCCTTGGTTATTTAGCTGAGGCCCCATGCAATATGGAATAATTCCAACACGAACCTGTGGTAGAAACTGACAAGGCCCAAGAAGCTCCAAATCTCAGTGAGTGTGGTTGGGTCTGGCCAGTCACAGATGACTTGGATCTTGGCTCGATCCACATGTATGCCATGCTGATCAATGATGTAGCCTAGGTAATGGGCCCTGTCCATGCCGAAGGAGCATTTTTCTAAGTTTATGTATATCTTGTACTGTCGCAGGGTGTGCAAAAACTGTTGAATATGCTACAAGTGTTTAGCCCAAGACTTGTTGCAAATGAGAATGTCATCCAGATACACCACTACAAAAGTGTTGGTGAATGGTCACAAGATATCATGCATCATCCTCATGAAAGTGGCTAGAGAATGTTTCAAACCAATGGGCATGACCAACCATTCAAAAAGTCCTTCCTTTGACTTGAAGTCATTCTTCCATACATATGTCTGTTCTATCGGGACTTGGTGGTAGCCAGACTTTAGAACAATCTTAGTGAAGTATTTGGCCCCTGTGATTTGATCAAGGAGGTCTTCGATTTGGGGAATCAGGTATCAGTTTCTGATTGTGATTTTATTTAGAGCCTGGTAATCAATGCAGAGTCGTCAGGTTCCATCTTTCCTCTGTACCAGCATGTTTGGGCTCCCGCAAGTTGATGAGTTGGGATGGACGTGACCCTTATGGAGTAGTCCTTGGATCTTTCACTTGATCTCCTCATTCTCTAACAAAGAGTGACGATAGAATAGCCCATTGGAAAGCGGTGAGTCGGGGGTCAAAACAATGGGGTGCTTGACCTGGCAGTGCAGAGGTACCTCGATAGGTGAGGATAAGATATCTGAGTATTCTTCCACGACCTTATCTACTTGATTCTATTGTTTGGAGAGGTCGGTCGCAGAGACCCTGAATGTGGCCGTGATATTTTACTCATTCTGAGAGAGAATCACGAAGAAGACAAACTTCCCCATCTGAGAGATGACCTTCTTGCATTCCTTAGCAGAGATCAAGGAAATAGCACTAGGTGAGACTGCCTCGGGTGTCCTGTACAATTTACTTTTAAAAGTAATAATAACACTATGAGGCCTAGAATCATATACAACATGACGTTTCCATAAACAAGGTTGGCCCAAAATAACATCACAAACTTCGAGAGGAGCAACATCACACAATACCTTGTCTTTGAAGGGCTTGATGTCGTACGATAGTTGACACTGTTGGCTGACACAGAGATCTCTTCCTTGGTGCGAGCCATCCAATGGTGTAGGGTTGTGGGTGCGGCATTGTCGACAGGGCCAGCTGCTTGACCACCTCTGTTGAGATGAGGTTCTTCTTCCTACCACTATCAACGATGAAGTACAGCGGGGTTCCTTTTACCCACATTTGTGAATGGAAGAGGCGTTCTCCTTCTTCTGGCTCATCTGGTTCACCAGGCTGGAGCATGGTGGTAGCAATGGTGGAACTGGGTTCCACGTCAATGATCTGTCTTCCCCTTTCTGGTTCTAACTCAGATTCAAAACCTGTATATGATTCAGAGGCTTTCACTTTGGCCACCAACGACTGTTTTGAGCGGTAGTCAACAGTGTTATGACAAGGTCTCTTATGGAAGTCATACCACTTCCCAGTGTATTTATTTGTCTTTCTGGTGTCCTTCTTTGCTTGTGGCTTGGACTGGTTGTCCTGATACTATCCATATTTTCTCTGTCCTTTGTTCTGTGGGTTGGGGCCACCCTTTCCTTGCTTTTGTTGTGATGGTTTCCCAAGCCTAAATTATCGCATCTTTTGTTTGAGATTCTGCTTGATTTTGATGACATATTGGTAGGCTGTGCCCAAGGATGAGATGTCTAGAAATCCCATTTCGGTCTAGATGTATCTATTCAGAGAACTGTGATACTTGAGTACCAAATGTCACTCCAAATATTTGATACCCAGCTTGGTGCGCAAGGTATGGAAGATATTTGTGAAATCTGGCACTGCTTGGTCTCTTTCTTGCCGCAGAGTGGTCCATTTGGTATACAAGTCGTCAGAACTTTCGACAGGGTAGTATTGTTCATTAATAACATCTCTGAAGGATTCCTAGGTGGTTGTGACTGCAAATAATGAGGGTTCCTTTGTTTCCATTTTCTCACAGAAAGTTTCCCACCAATCTTTGACATGGGGAATGAATTTGAGGAGCGCAAAAGTAATCTTTTCTCTATTGAAAAATTTATGGACACAAAAATTACCTTCTAGTAGATTCAACCACTTGTCTACAACATTTGCGTCTATCTAACCTTCAAATATAGGAATATCGAAGTTTATTTGTACCTTGAAGGGAGCAGTTCCTTAGTTTATTTGTACCTCAAGAAACATTTTGAAAGGATCTCATGTCCCATCATATTTATTTTCTCTTGCCATGAGAGGTCATTTGGGCGTGCGAGAGATTTTGTCCTCAAGAGAAACAAGCTCGAGACCCAACTCTTTGTACTCCGACCTCGTTGGGGACATGCATTAAGACGATAAGGAGAAGACCGCTCTGATACCACTGATCCATATTTTATGAGCATAGCAAAATGACTACATATTATTAACGAGTGATTAACAAAAAATAACAGAGGTACAGTAAAATTGGTTTTATATTCAATAAGGAAATAAGCTAAAACTGTAAAATGCAGTGGAAAACAAGCTTGTTGGAATGGTGGCGGCTTATCTCTGAGAAGAGATGTGATGACTACGCTCATTTGCAAGAAGATGATCACAATGAGGCTCTGAAGGAATTTTTACAATAAACAGGAATGCCCAAAACTCTAGACATCCAAAAACCTAATCCTAAGAGAGGAAGCACCAAAAGTCATGTGGGCCCCGTTTGGGTAAGTTAGTACATCAACTTCCTAGGGTCGTAAGGTTTTCATACAATCTTCGTTTTAGGCGCATGATAGCTCATTGGAAAGGTATTGTTGAGGACATTCATTTTTGGGGAAACATCGAAGGAACTTCGATGTTGCTCCCCATTTTCCCAGAAAACATCATTTAGGGTCTCATAACAGCTCCAGAAGTTTTAGGACTCGAAAAACTGCTAAAAATAGTAAATTACCAAAATTTCCAGAAAAATGTTTTGAGCTAACTGGAAAAGGTGGATGGCTACCAATATCCACCTGGATCAATCGATGCCTCTACATCCTCAATGTCCAGAGTTCTGCACACTCAAGAGAACCCTGTCAATAATACTTGTCTATGTAAATACAACAAAATAACATATCATCAAATCCGCAATATATCATAATCATAATAAAAAAAACCAATAGTATAATGACCCGAATCACTTGCATGCAAGTGTCCTTAAAGAATAAGTTCGCTCAGTGCGTGCAAGAGTGGGATGTTACATGCATGCTCTACAAGTTTTCTCTATAGAATAAGCCATAATTCAACAAGGTATGCCATTTTTGTTATAACTCCTTTTCTGAGAGGTTCCAAGTAGTGACACCTGGAGGAATTGCATAAAACACATTGAAGAACATTGTCTAGTATTTTTAGATCTTTATTCATTACAGGTACATCGTTATGACTATTTCAAGTTAGGTTTGTTGACTAATCCAAAACTAGTCATGTGAGACTAAAGTAAAGTTTGATGAAAATGCTTGTCTCTTGTTGTTAAAGTTAAGGAAGGTTTGTAGGTATGTGATCATATGCACGAGGTCTATTAAAAAGTTACAAATCATATTTGGATGATGAAATTGATGAAGTCTTTTGGTTGAGGTACATGTTGGGTACATGGTTGAGACAAGTAGTTGATGAGTTGGCACATACATGAGGTGTATAGTTGATGATGTTGGTACATCTTGATGAGTCATAGTTGATGAGTAGTTGATACAAGATTGGTACATACTTGGTACATGGTTGGAGGAACTTGTTAGTATTGTTGACACATGGTTTATGAATGATGTAGCATACTTGTCTTGGTATATTATTATAAGCACATATTGATCTTGGTGATGATTATGAGTTGTTGTGTTATGCTTGGTTGATGCACATCTTTGAGAGTTGTCTTGTTGATTGATCTTGGTGATTAGATCTTATTTGATTGATAAGATTGATGAGACAAGATTTTGTGATAGGTTGTTGTGACGGGTTATTTGGACAGGTTTGGTGCATGGTTGATGCACTTGTTCATGGTACAGGTTGAGGTACAGGTTGGTGCATGGTCGATGCACTTGTTTATGGTACATGTTGATTACAGGTTGTTTGGTACAGATTGGAACATGGTTGATGCACTTGTTTATGGTACAGGTGGATTATAGGTTGAGGTATAGGTTGATGCATGGTTAATGCATGGTTAAGGTTATGGGTACATATTGTTTGGTGAAGGTTTATAGCAGTATATCTCACAGTGATAGTGTGATAATGGTTCCATCATTCTACTTATACGTCAGGGTGATTGGACGGGGCAAGGATAGGAGGTTGTAGCCACATTCTGGTTGTAGTCAGAGAGCATAGGGGGTTGTAGCCTCCTTTTGGTTGTAGCCAGAGAATTGGGGAGTTGGAGCTTCCCTCAGGTTGTAGCCTGAGAAACTAGGGGGTTGGAGCCTCCTTCCAGTTGCAGCTGGAAAACAAAGGAAGTCGGTGCTTCCAATGAATGTAATTCTTAAATACATATAAGAAAAAAAGTTATGTGGTTTTCTCCCGCTTTGGGTTTCCACGTAAAAATATTGGTGTACTGTGTATGTGTATGATTGCTCATTTGTTCATTGTTTATTTACTGTGCAACAATTGGATGATAATGCTACATTGATATAACAATTACATATTGTGGTTAAAAAGCATTGAATTGCTCTATTACTGATTCACCCCCCCTCTCAGTAATCCAAAATTATGTACATTTCTAGGATGAGATAGTTGTTCCATTGCATCTAGAGCACTACCTTCAACTGGAAAGAAACAAAAAGGACACTTTGGTATATTTGAGGTACAATTCAATTTGGGATACATTATGTTTAAGGGGGGTCTCCTTTTTTGGTTGGTTTCACTTATTCCAATTAGGCTAGTGACCCTAATGATTAGAATTCTATTATAGGCTATGTTTTCAATGTTGGTTCCATGCGTATCACTTGGGATTGTAAGAAGAAACAATATCCTTCTCTTCCTTTAGAAGAAGAAGAGTATCAAGTAGCAGTTAATGCAAGTCATGAATCCCTATGGCTTTGATAGATCCTTTTAGAGTTTGGATTCTACCAACATAATTTGACCACACTTTGGTGTGACAATTAGAGTTCCATCAAACTTTCCAAATATCTAGTTCATCGTCAGCAGAACAAATAGATTTAACAACACATGCACTTCATAAAAATATTATTCAAGATCACATTATCAAAGTGCTCTTTTACCCTATATATGATCAAGTTGTAGAAAATTTCATAAAGTCTCTTACAGAAGAAAATTTCCAAACTTAGATCTATGTTAGGATTTTAGGAAGTTGTCATTAAGGGGGGATAGGCTCTAATGCTTACTTGGTGATGGGATCTAATGCTTACTTCATTCTTCTATTGTGTCAAATTTTTAAATCCTTAAATATTATCCTGAATTGTTCTAAAGGAGGGATTCTAGGATATTTAAACACTTTCAAGTTGGGTAAAATCATGAAGGTGGGTAACACGTTTTTGAGAATCGGGTCTCCAAAATTCCTAGTGACACTTTTTCGGCCGAACTAATGATTGTTTCGGCCGAAAGGCACATATTTTCCACCAAAAATTGTTTTGGATGAACCCTTAGATGTCAAATCAAATGGTACCATGACGAGGACCTCTACTTTTGTGTACCATATTAGCCAAATGGAATTTTTTTTCCGGTAACATTGTTTCAGCCGAAAGAAGACAAACAATTTTTTTCCCAAGTGACATAGTTTTGGACGAAATATATTTCGGTCGAACAATTGTTTTGGCTGAAAAACCTTACGGCTGAAAACCGTTTTATATATCCCCCGTACATCGTTCATATCACAGTTTTCCAAACTATTGGTTGGTGGTTGTTGTTGGCTAATGGTTGTTGTTCGTGATTGTTGTTGACAGTGGTTGTTGTTGGTTGTTTTTTCTTGTTGTGGGTTTCTATTGGTTGTTTTTGTTGGTTGGTGTTGCTTGTTGTTGTTCATTGTTTTTGCTTCAGGTTCCAGGTAACCACTAAAACCTTTCCCCAATTAATTAAAATTTAATTTATTCTTATGTTTTTTTGTTTTAGGAGGTGGACAATGTTGAATTCATTGATGTCCATGTACATAGACATGGTTGAATTCAGGCATGTCCCTATACATGGACATGGCCAAGTTATGAATCTAACTAAGGAATCTATTACTACCACTTCTTTACTAATCACGATATGGACTGTAATAAGAAGCTAATTTGTAATATTGATCTAACTAGTAATGACTGGAATACTAGTACCTATGAATGAGCTAGTTTGATTATTGTAATCAAAGCAATGAAAGCTTAGTAACAATGTAAGAGTAATGAAACTCATATAGAATGATTAACTATGGACTGATGTAGAAACTACGTGTATATTTGACATAATTAATGGTGATGATACTAGTATCCATGTTACATAAGAGCTTACTAAACAAATAAGTGTAATCGATTGTATTACTAGTATAAGGTTACTACGGGTCAATTGCTAACATTATAACTATAATTTCCCTTTGATTTCCATATGTATTTATATTCCAAACATTACAATAATGCTATAGCACACATTAAGGTATATAATCTTATCACATACAACTTACCTGTACTAACTAAGCTCAATATTACTACCCTTTTGTTACTATATACCCATATTGAATCAAACCACATTACCTTTATATCATAGGGCATAAGTATCACCAAGATGGTTTAAGATGTAAGCTTTACTCGACTTAATATGTGACACTAGTAGTAATACCATGATTAAGATCTATGTAATCTGATGTTATCTATATAAGTAATGCCAAGTGTAACTAATACAATAATGAACATGATGGATCTATTACTCTTATTACATATTACTAACACCTCTTGTTACATGTTACATAGATATAACTAGTATATGATGTTTATATAAGTAAGTTATGTTTAATTGTGAATACCATTGGTCTCTATTCCAATACAATACTGTTTCCATTAATTTGATATGATGTAATAACATAAATAGTTGTAATATTGATAAAAGCTAACCATGCTTGCACAGTTAGAGTGACTCTGGTTAATAATTCTTATTCATTACAAAGACAAGATGGTTACATATTATACATTACTAAGCAGAGTACTAATCCCATTAAGAGGATGTGTAACTACTGGTTATAGCTCAAGAGTAATAAGCCATATTGTATACATGATCCTTGGATACTAGTAAGCTTAACTTATATTCATAACAACTTAAACACGTGAACAAAGACCATTGATATTAATGAAGTATAATAACCACTACTATTGGAATACAACTGTTATACTCTCGTATTCTTATACTCTCCATGTTTGGTTATGGAAAACATATAGATCTAGGTGTAATCAAACCAGTACTACTTGTATTCAATAAATAAGCATGCTACTAGTCTGAGTACACTTGATATCATGTTAGGATAGGTCATTAGCTTGTTACAATGATTAGAGTGTCAACAATGATCAACACCATGTAACTTGATGAAATTCACTTACCATAACTAATAGCATTGGTTCATACTAGTTACATAACTGAATATGTAAATATTCTACATAGGGTATAAGACTAACCAACTTGATAACACTAATTGAATACACACACTATGCTAATCATACTAGTATAGTACGCTTCATTCGTAATCAATAACTTAACCAATCAGATAGACTAGTGATTCCATATATGACCTTTGTATTGGAATATGAATGTACAGGTAAGAGATAAGGTTATATAAACATGATCAATCTACTAGTCAACTTACTAACCTTATCAATAAGCTAGATTAGGATTGAATTCCATTACTCTTACTTATTACTCTACTGTAATATAAACACTATTTGATTAGGTAAACATAATGAAGGAGTTGAATGTGGAAAGTTGAGCTTACATAGACATATATGTTCTGGTTCATATTAATTATTCCCCTTCAAGTATGTAGCACACACGTTTTCCTTTACTCCTTGTGTTCCTTTTGCGACCTAATACTCCAACTTGGTGAAATAGGGAACTAGTGGATATAGTCAGTTCATTGATTACAAATAATAGATGAATATTATGGGTTCTTGATTACCATGAATAGTATTAGTAATTATCAAATATCATTGATTCCATGATACTACATGGCTTATAGTTCCATACATGCCTTAGTTTTACCATATAAATGAATAAATACCCATATATTATGGATATAACATGATGGTAATACTCTAAGTTTCATTAGTTTTACCATATACATGAATAGATACCACTTGATTAGGGAGATAACATGATGGTAATATTCTATATGCCTTAGTTTGACAAGTACCATATCAATATTAGCCGAAGAACCTCATATGAGAAGGTTTTTAGAATTCATGAACAACCAGAAATGACCAAACTTGTTCTTCGGGAAATTGATTTAGAATAAGTTTTTACATTACCCTAAGCCTAGAGCTAGATGGACCCCCCCGACCTTTCTACAACATCAAACAAATTAAAGTGGTTCCCACTAGGTTTAGGTATTTTACATACCCGTAGAATTCATCCTTCTCCTTGTATAAAAACTACCTCCAATTAAATTGGGATATAAAGAAATATTTCCACCTTTAAATTTGTACACAAAGATGGTGTCAATGAAAGGATAGATAAGGGAGAATTCAAATACAATCTAGAAAAACTCATAATAATTTTTTTCCATTTCTTGACTTCATTATTAGCTTGCCTTAGAGATGATATTTCTATTATCTATTCCATCTTCCTGAGCCTTCAACAATATGCAACTATTTTATTATAACATTGTTATACTTGTAAGAAGGAATTATAGTGAATCAATTTAGGATTCAACAAAATGTTACAAACCAAGAAACCATTATTAAAAAAATTAAAATAATAAAGAAAATTAAAAAAAATAATTATAATAAGAGTTAAATGTGAGTGCCACTTTCAGCACTGTAGTTAAATGTGAGTGCAGTTAATGAAAGGGCATGTCCATGTACATGGATAGGGTCGAATTCAGACTTGTCCCTATACATGAACATGCCCATTTATGATTAACACAAGAAGGTAAGAGTCATTATGATTACCACGAGGTTCATTGGTTGTTGTTGGTTGTTGTTGCTTCAGGTTGAAGGTAAATCTAAACTGTTAATTTTAAATTAATTTAATTTTAAAATTACTTAAAACTAAAATTTGAGTCCAATCCACTTAGTTCCATCTATCCTTGAAGAATCTATGTAAAAATGAGTTCTATTTAGGGCCATATAAAAGAGAAGGTAACCCATTTTATATTTACATTTTCTTCTTTTATTTTGTTTCTTGGTTACGTACCAAGACGAGATAATGTGTGACCTTCTTCTCTCCCAAGATGCTCCATGAGACCTAGGAGAAATTAAGAACAAGGGCATGATCACATCACTGATCTTCCTCATATGTTGGGATAGTAAAATCTTATAGTTTATATCATGATACTCATGTGGATATTCTTCCATTAAAGAAGAACTTGCCTTGTTGACTTTGTCTTGAAACCCCCCTTGCTTGAGTTATGTCCCCCTCAATTGTTGTTTAGGTTTTTGGTTTGGTTATTTTCTTATTCCTAAAGAAATTTAGCCACCTTGACTTT
The DNA here is from genome assembly GCA_009831015.1 of Picea engelmannii. Taxonomy (NCBI): domain Eukaryota; kingdom Viridiplantae; phylum Streptophyta; class Pinopsida; order Pinales; family Pinaceae; genus Picea; species Picea engelmannii. Next base: position 431,035 of record ML781119.1, on the reverse strand, counting down.
GGATCCCCTCTCCATGACTTGTTTTTTTCTTGTTGAATTTTATGATTTAACAATTAATATTTTATGTTATAAAATATTATTTGTTTAAATTGTTTAATTATTATGGTTTAAACCTAACCCTAAAGTTAGGAATAATATGAAAGCCCTAACCTACCTACAAAAACTATAAAAGATACCTATCCTCACCCTTTACACACTCTCTCTCTTTTAAGCCAAGTTCTGATCTGAGGTTTTCTTTGGCTTCTTATTGTTCAAATTGTTGAGTGGTTTTGGCCCCTCTACGAAAGTTATTCTTGGTGTATTAAGCCATTGCGGGCTTACCTCTCCAACCTCTTGTAATCGCCGACCCCTAAGGGTCTTTTCCATCTTGTTGCAGGTCTCTTCTTGGTTGTTGGTTGGGGTTTCTGGTTTTCCTTGTTGGTGTCATCATCCTCTTCTCCTTGTTGGTGCCGCCCTCCTCATCTCCCTACTGATGCCACCCTGTGTATGTTTTCGCTGTCCTCTTCTATTGTTGGTGCCACATGTGTATGTTAATGGTCAGTCTTTTGATATTTTACCCTAAAATTTTCTCTTAGCATTTTTTTCTAAGTCTCATGATGAGATCTTCCCTAAGGGTTTGATTAATGATCCATTAAATATTTTTCTGAGAATATATCTAAGAGTATAACAATAACATATCAGGTAATATTGTTTCTTGTTCCATCTAAGTAAATGTTTTGTCAGTTATTGTTTTTGTGCTACCAAATTATGGATCAAAAGTTTTAATGTCTTATTGATTGTAACATACAAGTAGCTAATGTTTATAAGTTGAAATAAATATTTATGTTTTAGTTAGCTATATTTTTTGCCCTTAAATTTTAACATGTTACACATAGATTATCTTAAAAATTACCTTCTACAATTTACATATATATAGATTATCTTCTACATGTTACATTTTTTTTTTATATTTAAATATTTTCATGTCATTATATATAACATCATAGTAAAAAATATAGTTGTTTGTTTTTTCAATATATGTCTTTGATGCTTTGAAGTTGTTATAAATGCTTAAATGCCTTCAAGTTCTTTTATAAATTATAATTATAATTTTATGTTTCTATAACTTATGAACTTTCATATTCATGTATTTTTGAAGGATATCTATTGAGGTGAGATGTCGAGACAAGAGTCTCTAAAAAATCCTCTCAAACAATCTAGTCTATCCAATGAAGGAGGAAGAGGAACCCATTCTTTGACTGAGACTCCGAGAACTTCGAAGACCCATATCTCTGCAAGGAAGGGAAGCTTGGGAGGGAAAACTAGTGACCAAAGGAAACCTAATCAGAGGAGGATATTATCAAATGAATCTTTGAATAGATCATCCAGAGAATGTGGTCAAAATAGTTCTATGGATGCAACATTCTTAGATAGGTTGCACATTAATAATCCAACAATGGAGAATGTAGGGAATACATCACGACAAGAAAATATGTTTGGTAATTATTTTTTGATTTTGTATTTTTGTGTATTTATGTTTATGTTTATGTTATATATGTGTGTGTGTGTGTGTGTGTGTGTGTGTGTGTGTGTGTGTGTGTGTGTGTGTGTGTGTTTCTTTTTTTATATTTTTTGTTTTTTTTAAATGTTGTAATTACTTTCAAATGTGTATGTGTAGAGGATGAGTTTAATGGGAGAGAATATAATGAAATAGAGAGTTGTTATCATGAATATTCCAATGTTGGTGAAGAGGGTGAAGGTGGATCTGGGGGGCATTATAAAAAACAAAAGATTACACGCCTACATCCACCTATCCCTCATATGTTGGTGATGATCTTCCTTAGGAAGGGTGTACTGAAGAAATGACCCTCGAATGATGCTCAGGGGTTAAAAGAAGACTGCAGAATGATTTGAGGTGTTTGGATCTCCTTCGAGAAAGTAAGCAAAGCTTGGAGATTGTTTTTCATTCATTCCATAACTTTATGGATGCATATCAAAAGATGGGGCCAACAATTGATAGTTTTATCTATTTGGTAAGGAGATGAAAGTTGGAGGTGATGGGCCCCGATAAATGGGAAGTAGTAAAAAGTAGAGTTTCAAAAGAAAAATAAATTTCTATGTCCAATTTCAAAGAGGGGCCAAATCAAAAGATGTTGGAGGTGCAATATTTTAAGCACCCCAACATAGAAGAACATCTTTATAATATATTTTTGGCAAGATATGGGAAGTTTTTTTGGAATGATGAGGTTCCACATTACTTTTCTAGACTCTTTTATGTAGAATTTTTTATGGGCATGAACCCTGATTATACCAGCCTACCATTCAATTATTATGAGGCTGGTAAATGATGAACATATGATCGGAAAGGGGCATATTGAAATGAAACATTGTAGATGCCTCCATGACCTTTGGTATCTCATACAACAAGGGAATTTTACTCACATTATGAGTTGCGAGCTACATCAGATGTTGTCAAGGAGGCTAGGAATGCAATCAGAGAAAATTTGGAATCATTTTGTATGGTGTTGATGTTGGTTTGAACCATTAGAGAGCGGAAGCCAATTCTCGAGCCAATTTTGTTTACAAAATAGATGAGGAGATGGATTCCATGTTAATAGAAGATATTAAGGAGTATGCAATTTTTTTTCGTAATAGTTGGAAGTTGTTAATTCAGAATGATGAACCGAACATCAGATTGGTATGTGTTATAGTTATTAATTTTTTCATGCATTTGAGGATAGTTTTCTTGTATTTCTATATCTAGATACACATCATTGTATCTTTAGAAATAATTGAGTTTTTATCGCCATTAATTGCAGTTTGGTCATATGTTAGATGAATCTCCAATAAATAGGGGACTTGATTCAACGAGTTTAAATTTGGATGGGTTGAATCAGGTATGTGTTTTCTAATATCCACATGTGATCACTTTAGTTTTCCAATCTCTAATCTTTTGAATAATCAACATAAATGAAATTTATGTTTTTGTATTAATGTGAACACATTAAACCCCTTTTAATTCTTAGTTGTGTTGTTCACAGATCCCTATTCCATATCCCGCTACTTGGGCAGGCTTGTCCCAATTCTCATTGGGAGAGTTTGAAGAGGGTGGGAGTTCACAGGTATCATTTCATGTTGAAAACAAATTTAGTTATATATGCAAATTGCAATGTCATTTAAATTATTAATTTAAAAGGAAAATGTCTTAAACAGTATATAATTTATTGAATCTTGGGTATGGTGGGTAAGACCGTGACTCAAACAACCATGGGAATGCCATCCTCTTGTGTGGTTGATAATATTGAGATTGGAACATCACATGTATTACATGTTTCAAAATTTAAAACTATAATTTAATGTGTTAAAATAATTTAAATTTAATTTTCAAATGTACAAATTTGAAATGTGTTATAGGGAAATGTGGAGAAGAGAGTGCAGGAGATTGGGATTGAGGAGGATGCATCCATACCTAAGAAGGATGCGTCTATTCATGATGATTCTTAAATGTATATACATTGCACATTAGTGAGTTTTAATTTTTTTTTATGTTGGGTCCTTTATATATAAGTGTTCAATCTTATTTGTGTTGAATATGCTTATTGTTTTTTACTTTTTTTCAAATTTTTGTTTGATCAACTTTTTAATTAAGCCTTTCCTATTCATAGAAGGGTTACTCAACTAGTGTCTATATAAATTTTCAATGCTTCGATCAATCATTTTGAAATATATAGAACTCCTATATAAGATTATCGTTGTTTAAAATAGTACATTCAATCTTATTTATGTTTAGATCATGATGCATACCTAATTTTGAACTTGAGCATTTGATTATTTGATAACATAATCTATCCCACATCAGAAAAAGGGAAGTTTCTAAATTTTCTTCGATTGCATTCCTTTCCTTCTTGTCTAAGAATGGTGTAATATGGATATTTGTGTTTTCTACATAGAACGAAGTGAATTCCTTCTTGGGGTATTTTCAAACTCTTAACTAATTGCTTACTAACCACAAAAACCAACATTTGTAGATTTACAAATAAGCTATGTACGTGCATGATCTCACTTATGTTTAGATCATGATGAAGGCATATTTCAAATATCATTTGTTTATATTTAATATGAATACATCCCATGTAGAAAGATGAAATATTTAAATGGTTTTTGAAGAATGACTTAATATATGTGCATATTTTTGTTTTCTGCATGTACATGAAAGATTATATGAGAACATCTATTCCATCGTAGAAAGAGGAGTTAAGTATTTTCTTGGAAGAATGGATTTTAGTGTGGATATTTCTTAACTTTCATAGATATAAGTATTTTCTTGGAATAATGGATTAATATGGAGATTTGTGAGTCCTTTAATTTGAAATGGCATTTGATTATATGGGAACATCTATTCCATTGCAGAAGAGGAGATAAGTATTTTACTAGAAGAATGGATTAATATGCATGTTTGTGAACTTTCTACATACACAAGTGAATTTATTTTCAAGGTATTATCTAACTCTGAGCACTAAAATTGGTTACCAAGCACACAATTTTTCTCTTTAAAAAATTTCTAGATAATGATCTTACATTGTTTAGATCATGTAGGCAATGTTGAAAGAGCATTTGTTTATAAAAGAAAATTAAAGATTCTGCAAAGAATGGCTTAATATGGAGAGTAACTATTTTGGAAGTTTTAGAACTTCGTGATGTAAGTTTGGTTTTTAAAAAATGTCAAAAGATTATAATAAAAAGAGAACAATAATCATAGATCTGTGGAAATCCAATTGGATATGTTATTCTTTTTTATTGCATATTTAATAAAGTTAAATATCTTTAAAATATTTGTTAATAAAGTAATATTTTTTAATACGTGTTATTGGTTTTTCTTTTTATTGTTACATATGTTTACATTATTTGGTGGAAAAATGAGCACATGGATGTTGGAAGATGAAACTTAACACTTTTGGTATGTATCTCAATTTTGATTTAATCACAATTTGTTTTATTTATCTAAAATGGTATGTGTGCATTTTATTTTAAATATATATATATATATATATATATATATATATATATATATATATATAATAATAATAATAATAATAATAATAATAATAAGGGGAAATTCCTATTAAAACTTGTTAGATACAAAAAAACGCATGTCGACAGTCTACCAATTGTCTATCAAGTTAGCGGAAACTAGGACAGATGGAAGACTATGATGTCCAAGTCAAAAAATAACGGCCTGCCATCTACCCTACCAAGAGGAAACCAGAGCAGGTGGAAGAATGTAGTCTTTACACCATTTTTCAGAACTGAAACTGGAAATAAAACTAAATTGGAAATAAAATTGGACATTGCGCTGGAAATTAAACAAGAACCTAAGTAGGAAATTGGAAACTGGAACCAGATTGAGCTCCAAATCATGGAGTTACCCATTATCATTGGATGTTGCATCATTGGGATCGTCGTTATTGTTGTTGGGAAAAACACCCTATGGAATGGCAAATAGAGTTCAGACTTTGCATGCAGATTTGACCGAATAGAAATTACTTTCTACCTACATCCCTAGATTTAAATCCCCTTTTCTCAGTAAATGCATGGAAAGATCCACCTACCTTATTATTGACGTTCGATGTCGATCCTCCGTTGTGCTTGATTACTTGTTCACAATGCTCCTTCCAAAGATGAATTGCACTCAATACAAACAACAACTATGCATGCATGCTACTTCTATACTCATGGGTTAGAAATCAAACATAAATTAATCAAACCATAGAAAGTTCATGAATTGGGACGGGAAAAGTATTCTCTTTATTACTTAAAGTGAGTCAACTTACAAAAGTTGAGACCGTCCACCACTCCTTGAACCTGATCTTGGGCTCCTCTTCTTATGTCCTTCAACTGCTTTGCTTTAAATATCCTTTGGCATGAGGAAAGGCTAAAGGGTTGGGACAATGGAATACATAAATGGGCAGAATTTCTTTGCTATATTTCTTCCTTCTCAAAATGGTACCCCTACCCCTTCTTTTATAGGCTAGAAGGAGCTACATTTTTGGACGAACCCTCGGCCATGCATGGCCGGGATTTTCAGTTAACTCACCCATATATTTTTATTTTGTTGGAAACTTTCCTTTTTTCGTGCTTTTGTAGGTACACGCAGGATGTTGTGAGTCAGCCAGCATGTACACGCGTGCAATAATGGGTTAGGGAACATGGGCCTTTACACAAGAGGATTTTCAAAGAGTTGTTCAACAGATTTTTGGCAAAGAAGGGATATGATTTGGCCTGATGCCAGGTAAGCATGTGTGGTGAAATTTAGGGTTATAACAGATGCCCCCTAATGTGTGAGGTTAGAAGAGCATCTGATGGCCGAAATACATTACCAATCTTTACTGAAGTGTCTAACGATTGAGCCCAAGGATAAGGAACTAGGAGGTGTCATCTGAAAAATAACAAATGTCTCATCGAGGCAGGTGTTGTTCCTGAGTTTATGTTTTAAGGCTATAAAACATACCATTAAGGCATCCGTAAATGGTTTAAAGAAAAGATTTGGGAATAAGGAAACAAAGCAAGATCAGAGCAGATTCAGTTTCTCAACTGTCTCTGTCTTGCTTCCTGTTGTTCTTGGATGCTAATGTCTCGCTCAATAGCAGCCCATGATATCTCTAACTCAACCCTGTTAGTTGTTGTTTGTAAAATGGTATTGAATAAATTTAAGGCAATACTGGTTTGATCCTGTAGGCCTAGTTCTACGTTGGGTTGTCTACTTTTAGGGACAGTCATGGATGATAAAACTTTAGTTTTTTATAAATGGATTTTAATCAGTTTGTTACTTCAGATTTCCAGAGATGAGATCAAGGAAAATAATTTTTAAAAATCTAAAACAGTAATGTAAACACATTCAAGGCCGTTTCCTGGTTTTCTAACAATTTCAAGAATTGTAAACAAAAAATAAACACTACAGAGAAATATAAGGCTTTAATCAAGAAATAATCTTATATTTCAATGGACAATAATGAAAGAAAAGACGAGGTTTCTAACAAGGGTTAAGTATTAAGGAACAAAAGCTTCACAGGTCTTGAAATTACTAAAAGCGATTTTAGAGGAAAAACTGTAAATCATTTGACATCCAAACCAATCTGAAATACAAATCAATGATGTATATAACTTCAAATTGATTTACTTGTTAGATATAACATTAAAAGGAAAAATTCAACAGAGCACGATAAACAGGGGAAGACACATAGTTACAAAGTTGCAGGATCCAGAATCTCGTTTGCGATTTATATTCTGATGTATTTCAAAATTGATATAACAAAAATGTCTCTCTCCAAAATTTCTGAAGCCATTTCTCAGCCTCTAGAAACTATATTTATACATTTTCATCAAAGTTTCTCGTTGGTCATTAACCAACTTCCTAATATTACGGTTACAAAAAAAAATAAAAAAATGTCAACCGTTTACAATTTCTTTTTAATTTCTAATAATAAAAACATTTAAAAAAGGTTTCAAGCTTGCGTTGACGAACTCTCTTTTTCTACATCAACACACTGAACACATTTTAACATAAAATTTACTAATATCCTAGGAACTTCGGGTATCTCATTTCCTTCAAATGAGAAAAATATCCTCTGTAATTCGGGCAACCGACTTTCTATCATTCTTTCTGTGAATTTAACAGTTTTCAACTTTAAACTCGAAGTCACCATCCACTTATTGATCTCTGTTATGTTGATCAATTTGATGTTTGAAATCTCTGCTTTCTTTTCCTAGAGCTCTTCTCTAAACCTCAACTGATGCTTGGCTATATTGACTTTGCCTAACAATCCAGAACAACCATCTGTTCCGATATTTAATGAATCTTTTTCAAAGAGATCAAACATTCCTTGGAAATCTTCACTAACTTCTCTTATGATTCGTTTCTATTCAACCAATTTTGATTCCCACACTTTAATAATTATATCTCCTTTAACTTGTTCAGAAATAGATAATTTCTAAGTCTTTCCAATTTCTTCCTTTGATGAGGAAGCCACTGCTTTCTGAAAGGTTGTCCTAGTTGCTTTCGCCTCCCTTTCTTTCTGGAACACATTCTCCAAAGATTTATTTGATTTTTGAAAATAATTCTGGATTACTTCCAGATTTGAGAACACCTTTTGTTGTTCCTCCTCTATTCTTACATATATATCCAATGCCTGTGTCCTAAAATTTTCAAGTTCTACTACCTAGTTAACAATAGATAAAATCTTATCTTGCAAATTTTTGTTTTCCTCTCCCATCTTTTGAACCTGTTCCTATGTGACCTGTATTAAATGTTTTGCCTCATCCAAGTCTTTATTCAATTTCTGGATCTCTTGCATATCCTTTAGTCTAGCTTGTTCTAGACCTTTCTGTATTCCCCAGCCAATATTTCTTTCATTTTCTTTTATTTTGTTTTGCAACTGGATTATTGTTTGATCCTTTTGTTCAAGCATAGTTGTTAAATTTCCCATAGAATACATATTAGTTGATTCTATAGCACCCATTGTTCCTACTAATTCTGTAGTGAACTCTCCATCCTTGAGTTTCTTTCCATCTATGATAACTCTATGCCTTTTAATCGTTCCTTCTCCTCTTGAATGAATTTCCTGTTTCAAGACTGCTCTTCGCTTTTTGATGAAAAAATAATCCGATGAGGGGATTTCATCTCTTGAAATCGGATCTAGATCACTGACATATAGAACTCCTTCATGGGGGGTTCCGAAAGTCGACTGTAATGGAGTTAAAGAAGTAATCAGACTACCAATTTCTTTTGAATCTTTTCCTCCTATTTTTTCTGGAATTGATTCTGGTTCTTTTCCCTTATCCATTTCCAATTCTTTTGTTTGAGAACCCTCTGTGTCTTGGGAGGGTTTCTCAGTATTCTTCAACTTACCTTTGTCATTTGGTTGAACCTGAGTATTAGTTTCAAACCCTGGAGGGGTTTCTTCCTGTTCTGGCAATGAGGTTGAAATTTCACCCTGTAAAATCTTAGGCAGATAGCTTCGCCTATGGTTTTGAAAAGATGCAAACCCAGCCTGTGAGTCAAATGTCAAGGCCTGGACTCTATTCAACACTTCTTCATAAGACCTAACATCTTTGAAAATATCATCATAAACAGATACTTCATGTTCATATGCTTTTAAATTACAATGTATCTAATGCCTACTTATTATTTGGTAGCGGTCATGTTTTCTGTGCTCAATGTTTACTAAATTCACTTCTTCTAATGACTCGGCCTCTACCTTAGAATGGCCTAAATTTGATAAAGTAAATTTCCCAACATGAACAGGGAAAGATGGCCATGCTTTTTTCTGAAGTGCTTTCAATTCCAACCCAATACCACCCTTGGCTAACTGATGAGCTACTTCTCTGCATAACAAGCTGTCTGGTAAGAATTTCGGGAGTGCGTGAGGAGGAATGGAACAGCCATAGACCCTAACATAGGAAATTTTTTTCTCAATAAACCAATCGGCAACAAATTTAAGACTTTCTATGACTGCATTAGAAATGCGAGGGGGTTCGCATCCAAAAAACAATTTGTGCATAGGAATAATGAAAAAATGACAAACTTCGTAAAATGATTCTTTAGCATTTTCTTCCGAGAAGGTTGAGTGGTATTTATGAATAGGCTCTGGGAAGGAAACACTCCAACTCCAATTCATTAATGGAAATAGGGTCATAAAATAGATGGCATCCATAATATATGCAGACATATAAAAAGACACTGGTTGTCCCTTTGACTTGGCTACTTTATAATTTAAAATTTCTTGTGTCAGGTTATCCGATAAAATTTTATGCCAGTTAAAACCATTTCCATTTGAAACTTATTCTAAGAAGGGTACCCAGTCTGCACGAAAGTGATAGGGATCTTTTCTCCCGAAAAGTCTGCATAACATCATGGCTACATAGACCATATATTTGTTTAAGGAGGCTGTAGCATAAATCCCATGAGAATCATCCCTAAACTTGGCTTCAGACCTCACCCAACCTTTAATCATGTCGGGATATGTCTGGTCTACCTCAATACATTCCTTTCTCTGAAACTCGACTAAAAATTCAGCATTAAAGGTGTGTTTATAATTCAGCGAGAGTTTATACATTACTTGAATGTGCTCAGGCCGAAATGAGCCAACGATAGCTCCTTGCTCGTTCTAAATACTTCTTGTTGGGATATCTACCTTATCCAGAGCCCAGCCGACCATCTCAGTATATGCCATCAGCCTCAGACGTGCAACAACCTTATGAAGTTCAGACTCAACAACGCCCCGTAGATGATTTTCAGAATCAGGGTCTGCATATTTTAACTCATCCTCCAACAATTCAGAGATTTGAGCCCATGCTTTGATGGAGTGTATGGAATGTGGAGTAGTATTTGAGATAATATCACCTTCCTGTGGTTCTTCATTTTTCTTCGGTGCTTTTTTAGGTGCCATAGCTCTGCGTTTGACTTGAGAACCTGTCACAAAAAGTAGATGAATAAGCTCAGCATTAAAATGAAAATACAGACGTTTGGAACATTTACTTTGAATATATCATAAAAATAATAAGATTTGTACATATGTTACAAATTTAAATCTCTTAATGCAAAAAATATTTTTGGAGATATGCATTTAATGTCCGTACTTAGGCGTTCTTGGCATTTTCAAATAAAAAGAGAAACTTACTTAATTGGACAACGACGCATTAATGAACACTCAAAGAAAGATTAACTTTAAATCTGTCTTGGAAGGAGGATTTATTAGTGTTAGTTATGAATTAAATCTGAAAACATCACTTTTCTGGGTTTCAGAAGTCTCGATGTCGAAAGGCATGTCATCGGAAAAGCCCGATCGTCGAAAATGCGAAATCGTGAAATAGCGATGTTTTATTTAAGATTTAAACATTTTTAGCATGTTAATTAATCAAGATTAGGCCCTTTCGAGATTTCAAAAATCAAGATTTCGGGAAGTACGATAACATGAGATGTGCTCTCACGGAATCACGAATCCCGAAATCGCGAAATTGCGATGGCTTGTTTCTTTTAAACATGACTTAACTTATCTTAATTAACTAAGTAATCAAGATTAAGGCTAAAACAGAATTAGTTTAACTTTAATGTGAATTATGAATCGGGATTTCGGGAAATATGATGACAGGAGACGCGCTCTTATAGAACCGCGAATCCCGAAATCGCGACGTAATTATATTAATTTTAAACCTTTCTTATAAGAGGTTAAACTAATTCATGTTTTAATTAAAATTTAAACGCATCGGGAAATCAGAGATCAGGGTTTCAAGATTCAATTTGCATCAATCATTTGTTTATGGAAAACCCTGAATCTCGATTTCTTTAACGTTTGAATGAAAAACTTTCTAATTTAAAATTATACTCCTTTTAAATAATTTTTTGAAGAGTGTTGGAAAATTTATATTTTTGTAAACTTTTATCCGTTCTTTATCCAAAAATAATCAATAAAAAGGTATTGCGAATTTAGAATTGATGAAATTCTTGTTTTAGAAAAGCCGAAAACTTAAAGACTCAAAAAAATAAAGTCTAGGCCTTAAGGATAAAATATTTTAAGATCTGTTTCAACATAGGCTCCAACTGGGGACCTTGTCTCCCTGCGGGACGAGGAGAACATGTAGACTCAGTTCCTTCATTGGGTAAATGGTGTCAAGGGTTTATCACCAATAAACTGTTTAAAGGAGAGGGGAAAAGAGACTCTATAAAACCTTTGAAAACCTTTTCAAAACTTTTATTTGCTTTAAAATCAGATGTAGTCTTGTTCATAACATTCTTCTTTCTATTCTAAATTTAAGTTAGTATTAAGATGATTAGAACAATCTTAGGAAACTCAACATATTTGTATATTTCAGCTTGATAAAATTTATAATTTTTAAATTGGGAAGCTCTATTTTGACTTAAGATGAATATCCGGTTTTGAAAAACTGATAACTAGAATAGAGTGATAGATAAGTATGACAAACTTACAGACACCTTAGATATTGCTTCACTGCCAGCGGGCCTGTTTAGTACCCTGGTGAAGTTATCTATCCCTTTTTACTGAATTTCCTTTCACCGCTTCGAGTGCTAATTTTATGCTCAGATATTGCTTCACTGTCAGCAGGCTTGTTCAGTACCCCGGTGAAGTTATATGTTTCTTTTATATTTAGATGATGGAAATCATTTAAATGAATTTCCTTTCATCGTCTGTGGGACTAGATGGGGGCAATCAAATATGAATTTCCTTTCACCATCTGTCTTATAGTTAGCTTGTGCATATGAAGCGGGGGAAATCAATGATATTTAATATATCAGGGGTGGTTATCTGTGTAAAAATTTATAATAGAGGTTTGTCAACTTGTTTTGATTATTCTAGACCAATTTTTCTCAACCTTCAAAACCCCTCAATCTGTCGAGAAAAAGGGAAAAATTATTTTCAGAGGTTTTCTTTTGAGCAAGCTTAAAACCTCAGACAAACTGTTAAGAAACTTAAGATAGTCAAAATCAACTCAAACATAACGAGTTTTAGTCAGAGAATAAGAACTATGAAAATTGACCTTACTGAATTTAATCATTTGTTCATTTTCAAGGTTAGTACATAATCTCTCCTACTCTGATAAGAATGTCTGAAAACGTGAAAGATTTTCAACAATCTGTAAGCCAGAAAACCTAGGTTATGATTTCAAAAATAACTCTTTGGACATTTTATTTTTATTTTTTATATAATCTACGTAAAAATTATATACGTATATATTTTATTATTTTTATTTATTTATTTATTGTTTTTTTTTTTTTTTTTAAGTGAGAATGGGTTTTCTAAAAATGAAAAACAAAACGGTATATACAATGAGATTTTTTTGTGAATTAATTACTCCATATAATGCTTTAAAAAACGCCCATTAATAGGGGCATTCAAGATCTTACCATCCAAATTTTCAAGCAGAAATGAATTTTTTCCTTCAGAAGATGCTACCTTAAATGGTCCATACCAAATATGATCAAATTTACCATTTTTTCCTGAATCCTCTTTTTGAGCATCCCACCTCAAAACCAGATCCCCTGGGAGAAACTTCATGTCCTTGGCTTTATGATCAAATAATATCTTCATATCGTCCTGGTACTTCTGCAACTTTTCATCCACTACATCCCTGTGTTGTTGAACTTCAATCAACTGGTTTATCCTTCTTGTGAGAGGATTTGGTTCTTCCTTCTCATCTTGCCATAGTTTCATCACAGGAAGTGCTAGGTTTATGGGAAACACTACATCAATTCCATATACGATTTGAAAGGGAGAAGTACCGATAGACTTTTTTTTACCTATCCGATTTGCCCATAGAGCATATTTTAAATGTAAGTGCCAAGATTTTTTATTTTCATTTAAGACTTTCTTGATTATACTGATCAAGCTCTTGTTAGAAGATTCTGCCAGACCATTTCCTTGCGGGTAGTATGTTGTGGAATGTCCCAACACAATATTATATTTCTGGCAAAAACTAACCATTTCCATAGACTTAAAATCCTGCGCATTGTCTGTGACTATCTTTCTAGGACAGTCGAACCTAGAGAAGATATTTTCTTCTAAGAGGTCTATAACTACTGAATCAGTATCCTTCCTTGTCGGGATGGCTTCCACCCATTTGGTGAAATAGTCTATAGCGGTCAAAATCCATCTATGTTGGGTACTTGAATGAGGATTTATCTCACCTATGAAGTCAAGTCCCCATTGCTGAAAAGGGGCTTCTGTCTTGACTAGGACTAATGGCATCGTTGGTAGCTTATGTTTTGCTGTAAAAAATTGGCAAGGGCTGCAAGCTCGTACCTTAGCATTGACATCTAGGAAAAGTTTAGGCCAGTAATAACCAACCCTCAGGATTTTATATGCCATAGCTCTCCAAGCATGGTGCCCTCCATAGACTCCTTCATGAAATTGACTTATAACTTCTTCTGTTTCTGATTCGACCAGACAGACTAAGAGGAAACCAAACGGGTCTTTCCAATATAATCGTTTCTCGAAAATGCAGTATTTAACTGCATGCAGCTTCAGAGTTCTATCTTTGGATGGAGACAAGTCAGCTGGACATTTCAAAGTTAATAAGTATGTTATTATGTCCTTGTACCAATTCGATGACGCGAATTTCTCCTCGATCCTGTTTTTGACTATTTGGTCATCAAGTTCATCCACGTCTATCCATCCTTCTTCCTCTTGAGCACTATTTATCCCAAGATCCCTAAAATTGGATTCAGCTAAAAGTTTAGCTAAACCCTGTCCTTTTATCAATTTGGTCGGTTTAACCTCCAAGTCGAACTCTTGAATTTTTGCAAGCCATCTTCCTCTTTTACCATCACTATCTGCTTGAACCAAGATTGTTGGAAATACTAAAACAACTGAGAGGGGGGTGAATCAGTTGTTTATAAGCTTAAACAATTTTATACCTTCTTAACAATTATTAATATTTCTTCATGTGTCATCAAGCAACATACAACATATGGACAGTAAGAGTAAAGATCATCAGTCACACATAAAATACACACAGAGATGGATTTTCACGAGGAAACCCATAAAGGGAGAAAACCTCTTCTTCTTCGAAATGATAGGCAGTCTTTTTCAGTTCTGTACATCATTTACAATTGAGCACCAACTCAATGTGAGGCTGCTACCTCTGTTTTACAAGCTGCAACTTG
>ML781119.1:386714-409007 GCA_009831015.1 Picea engelmannii | reverse complement strand
CACAGAGACAGATTTTCACGAGGAAACCCATAAAGGGAGAAAACCTCTTCTTCTTCGAAATGATAGGAAGTCTTTTTCAGTTCTGTACATCATTTACAATTGAGCACCAACTCAATGTGAGGCTGCTACCTCTGTTTTACAAGATGCAACTTGTTTGAGAGATCCAACTCTCTGGTTTCTCTAGCACCCACTAGAAGGAAGCACCAAATCCCTGAGTATTCCAGCACCAACTGGATGGAAGCACCAACTTCCTGAATGTTCCTGCACCAACTGGATGGAAGCACCAACTTCCAGTTACACAGGCTCCAACCTGCATAACAGAGAACACCTGTTCTCCCTAGCACCACCCTGCCACCCTGGTTTCTCTGGCCACTACCAGATGGAAGCTACAACTTCCTTTGTTCAAGCTCCCACTTGAACCTCTGAGGACAACAGTCCTCCCGAGCACCTCCCAACCACCCTCAAATATTAATGGTTAAATACACATTCAACTTTACAGATAAATCAGTTCTTACCAGTCTTTCTTTGTTCTATAATTCTCGTCTTTTGTTCACTGTTCTGCTACTCTTCTCTTATTCAACAGGTCTGCTCTGTATCATATTTTCCGTCATTCTACTATGCTTTTGTTCTGTCTATCATGTTGCTCTTCTTCTATTCTCGATCTGCACAGTTCCTTCACTTCTTGCTATTCCTCTGCTCATCTTCTTTTTCTTACTGTTTACTCATTTTCATTCAGAACCATGAACACAATTCAGTCTCCTTCATTTTCTTTTATACACCATTCCTTAATGATTCCACTTCCCCTTCCAATGGGAAATCCAACGACATCTGTCTTGGCAACTGAAACGCTAACCAATTCATCATCATTAGTCCATTTCGCTTAACGGATTTATAACTGAAGCGTTAATGTGTGAGGAACAACAACAACCCTCCGATCACTTACTTGATCCAACGGTTCAGATCAAATCGGGATTTCATATATCGCAATTTCGGCACTTTCGATGACATAATGTTTATGTCCACGGGAGTCGGGATTTCCCGATTCGCGATGTGCTTCAGCCCTCCTGGTTGAGCCCTGGTCCATGTGACCGTTACCCGTGACTGTCACCATACCTCTCGTCGAGGTTTCGGGGTTTCGCACTTCCTGATGTCGAGAGTTTCTCACCTCTCCAATCCCCGATTACCGATGCGCCCCTTTCCATGCGCTAGCCCTGCTGGCTATAGCCCTTGGCCCATAAGACCGTCAACACATGACCTCAGTCAAACCTCTCATCGGGGTTTCAGCGTTTTAGATGTCATCATACACATGTCTATAGAATTCCCGATCCCCGATTCTCCGATGTCGGAGATCAACGGTCCAGGTATAACCTTGGCTCAATGGCTACGATTGAGTCGCGATATCGCATATCGTGAAATTGGGGTTTCTGATGTCAAGTGACTTTGTCATTCCAAAGTCCCGATCCCCGATACTCCATTTAGATAATCAACGGTCTAGATCACTTCTAGCTCAATGGCTCAGATTACATCGCAAAATCGCATATCGCGATTTCAGAGTTTCTGTTGCAGTGTGTTCTTGACATATCAAAGTCCCGATCGCCAATGCCTATGCTGACGTCACACATGGTTTGACACGTGTTAGATCCTGCCACGTGTCACTCTGATTCGTGAATTGCATGAGCCTAAAAAGTTAGATTTGCCTGACACCTGTCATCCTCTGGTTGTGCCACGTGTCCCTGGGTGACGTGTTCTACCGACGTGAGTTGGATCAACGGTCTAGATGCACTTCTTATCCAACGACTGTGATTACATTGCGAAATCGCATATCGCGATTTCGGGGTTTTCGATGTCAAGTGATTTGGACATTTCAAAGTCCCAATCGCCGAATCTCCGATGGAGCCTCCAGACTGCCACGCATCCACACGAATAGACGGTCCAGATCCCGTTGGGATTTCACCTTGGCTTTAACGGCTGTGATCAGATCGCGAAATCGCATATCGCGATTTCGGGGTTTTTGTTGTCGAGTGAACATGACATTTCAAAGTCCCGATCCTCGATTCTCCGATGGGTTATCTCTCTCGTAACTTCTACAGATCTGACGGCCCTCGTTCTTTCGGGAAATTTGAATGAGATCCTACGATCACTGACTCTTCTCCTCCCGATTATTGCTGCGCTGCTATTCATTGTTATTGTCATCACTGCAACCACAACTGTACTTGCCATCAATGACAAGTATACGCTAATTTGATTTCTGTTAACTGAAATTGCCAACAAAGATATCCTTTACAACACTAGTGGGTACATATGCAATCACTTTGGAATGTAACACATAAGTTCTGAAATCTTTCAATGCTTTTACCATAGCATAAGCTTGTTTTTCCATTATATTGTATTTAAGTTCATCATCTCAGAGGCTTTTGCTAAAGAAGGCTATCGATTGTTCGAAACCTTCTTCGTTCTTTTGAAGGAGTACAACAACAAGCGTGTGTTCAGAGGCAAATGAAAAAATAAGAAAATCTTTCAGGTAATCGGGACTCGCTAGTACTGGGGCCTCACTTATAACTTTCTTAATATGGGCAAAGGATGCCTTAGCTTCAGCTGTCCATTTTACTTCACTGTTTTTTCTAAGCATATCTATAATCAATTTAACAATTTCAGCGAAGTTAGGAATAAATCTTCTCAAGAAATTTATTTTTCCTAAAAATGATTGAATTTCTTTAACATTACTAGGAATAGTTATTGTATCTATTGCCTCTACTCTTTTAGGATCAATCCTGATTCCATCTCGGGATACGATATGACCCAAAAACTTGCCTTCCTGCATAGCGAAATGAGACTTTTTAGGATTTAAGGATAGACCAAACCTGCGGCATTTTTCAAATGTTTGTTTGAGATGAATCATGTGGTATTCATCCGATTTTGAGAAAACAGTAAGATCATCCAAATAGATGACTACAAACTTGTCCCGTTCGCCGACGAAAGAAATATCCATTGCGCATTGAAAAGTAGCTCCTGCATTCATTAGTCCAAACGACATTTTATCATACATAAATGTGCCCCAAGGAGTAGTAAATGTGGTTTTTTCATTGTCAAGATCACTGACAGCAATCTGATTATAACCTGAAAATCTGTCAATCATTGACATTCTATTAGCCCCTATTACTTTTTCAAGAACATGGTCCATTTTAGGTAGAGGATAATTATCTTTAAGAGAAGATTTATTAAGATTCTTGAAATCAACACATAATCTGATTTCCCCATTTTTCTTTCTAACTGGAACCAGATTAGCTACCCAATCAAAATATCTTAGGGGAACAATTATCTTAGCATCCAGAATTTTTTTAACTTCTCGTTCGATAACAGGTAATAAAATAGGGTTAAATTGTCGAAGTTTTTGTTTGAAAGGTTTGACACCTGGTTTGAGAGGTATTTTATGTTCTATCACAGAAGTTTCATATGTTTTCAGTTCTTCGTACGACCATGCGAAAACATCTTTATATTTTCTTAACAGCTCCATGTATTTGTTTTTGTTTTCTGTTGATACATATTTGGATAGTTTAACCATTCAGGGGTTATCTTCAGTTCCTATATTACAATATTCAACCTCCTCTGGTTGGGGTTGTAGAGTAGTTTTAGAAGGAATTCCATCTTGATTAAAAAGTCTTTCCAAAGGGATTAGACCCTTGGGGATTTGATTGTTCTTGAGAAAAAGCATTCGGTGGTTTGCAATTTTATTGTGAAATTCTTTGGAATCCTCCCCTTATTGCATGATCCAAATAGGATCATTTTGATTCCCCTGATCGGTATGCGTTTCTGCAAATTCATCGAATGATTCTAGAAACATTCGAAGCTGCTCATCGTCTTCAAAAACTTGCCAATGTTGTATATTATTTGGTATTGAAGGGCGATGTCTCATTTGTATATGATATTTTAAATTAAAAGAAGTCAGGGGTGTAAAAGTTGATGTAGCTTTGGCTAAAGCATCAGCTTGTTGATTCTCAGATCTTGGGACGAAATGGAAATTGACAGAAGTGAAGAAGTTCTCGATTAAATCACAAACACAATTCCTATGGGACCGTAATCTAGAATGCTTAGCCTGATATTGCCGATTCACCTGTTTTATAATTAACTCTGCGTCACCAAATACTTCGAGTTTCTTAATTTTCATCTTTCTAGTAGCTTCTAGTCCGAGCACTAGAGCTTCATATTCACATACATTATTTGTACAATCTATATACCACTGGAGCCTATATGAAAAAGGAATAATGAATTGATCATAGAGAGCGATAATAGGTTCTCCTACCCCAGCTCCAATATAGGAGGAAACACCATCAAAATACATTTTCCATACACCAATACTATAGACATTTTTCTCTATTTCTTTTTTTTCAATTTTTTCTTCTATACATTTATCCTCTACATCTACTTCAAAATCATCATCTAAAGATAATATACAATTTCCTAAATCTTGGTCGGCAATATAAACTGGATGATTGTTAGGGTTTTTCGGGTCACCTACAGTAAATGCTAACCTAGTCTCTCTGTAAAGACGAGTGAATTGGCCTCCGAAAACTGGAATTGTAGCATAAGTCATATCTAGCTGGAGAGATCCTCCAAGCTTAGCAGCCCATGATCTAGATAATAGAATACCATATTTTGGGGGAATGTCAGCAACTACTACATCCATAAGAATACTTTTATCAAGTATTTGAGCCAAAACTACCACTAGGTCTTTAATCATACCTATGCACTTTACATTCCTCGAATCGAAAGAATATAAATCACCATAGGGTCTTGTGATTTCAAGGCCAAGTTTTTCCATTATTTCCTTTGGCATAACATTGTGGGAAGCTTCAAAATCCAACATATAGTTATGGAGAAGGTGATCAAATAGAGTTAACGTAATGTAAAAAGGAGCCACGGTGTCTCTTGCACCTTCAACGTGTGGACCGAAGACTAAGATAGGTTTGTCATCCTCTAAATTAATAACGTCAGCCTGGCTTTCATCTTCGGAAAAATTAATTGTTTTGGCGATTTGTTTTCTGTATACAGGATTTTTAGCTAACTCAACAAGGGGAATAAGAATTTTGATTTTATTTATTTCGTTTTCCAAATTAAAGTTTCCTAGAGCCTTGTCATTTTCGATGTTCGGGGCTTCCATACCTTTCTTCTCGATTTTACGTTGAGATGTAACCTTGTTTTCTTTCATAGGAGCTTGTGTCTTCACAGGGAGTGTTGCTACTGATTCTGACTGTACAGGTTGTGTATCAACTGTGTTTCTTTTTGCAGACTGTTTATCTGCAACCTTTGGAGTTACCTCATCGGTTTCATTTCTCGGAAAATTCTTTTTTGTCGGAACATTTGGGAGATTTTTATTTCTTGGTCTCAAACTATATTTTCCATGTAAGTCAGCAATAATATCATCTGCACGATTTTGATATGTGAAATCATCAGTAATATTATTTCTAATCTGTTCTTTCGATGCACTTTCTTTACTCAAAGATGCTTCATAATCCTGTCTAGACAAATAAGGGGATTTATTATTATTGCCAAGGTTACTAATATCTTCATCAATTTCTTCAAAATATCCTAAATCTTCCTCTCCAATATAATTTTCACTTTTAAAAGGTGTTTGAATTTTTTGATCTTCATTTTTAATTATTTTATGTGGTCCCTGAGGTTCAGGATTTCTTCGAAAATCTTTTCTGGGGAAATTATCTCTTTTCGATTTCTCTAGTTCCATTTTTGAGATCTTATTTGAAAGTTCTTGAATGACCCTAGCCATCTCTTCTATTCTATCTCCAAAGGATTTTCCTGACCCTGAAGGTCCACCTTGCTCTTTAAATTTTTTATTTTCTTTGTTTCCAGTTTCAGTCTTTGCTTTAAGTTTTCATGATGCCATCATATTGGATTCAATCTCAAGCGCATCATCCTGCATTTTAGAAAGATCTATTGATCTCCTTTCTCTCAACAATAAAGCAAAGTCGGGATCAAAAGCGCCAGCAAAAGTCACTTTTGTTGTAGGTTGTGAAGGTTTAACTTCAACTGGAATTTTATTGTACAACTTATTGAACCTCTGTGTGAATTCTAAAACTGATTCAGAGTTTTTCTTCTTAAGGGCTCCGAATTCAGTCAAGTAGTAGAGGTGATCCTTCCTCTCTCCCCATTGTCTAATAAATGCACTTTCAATTTCTTCATAGGATCTTAAAGATCCAGCCGCTATGGATCGGAACCAGGTCTTCACTTGTCCCTCGAAAGTTTGAACAAGTAATCTAGAATAAACATCTTCATGTTCTATTCCGAGTATGTCAGTAAATTGATCAAAAAAGTTTATATGTTCTTGGGAAGTCAAATCACCTTCCCCTATAATTTTTGGAAGGTTTTTCATATAATTCTCAGGGAGATCATGAAGAGGAATAGGAAGAACGAGGGGAGCATACCTAGCAGCCACTTTAGTGAAAATCTCGGGAAGTGGTACATGACCACCTCTAGGAGCACCACCTCCAGCTCCAACACGTCCTTGTGTTGCCATGGTTAGATTTGGAACTGAAGTTAGGACAGTGTGGGGAGAAGATTCTCAAAAAACTGGAGAAGAAACTTCAGGAAATGAGAAAGTATCAAATGAGGGGGGAAGTGAAAGTGATATTTCAAGAGTTTCCGATGAGTTTGATTGCGTAAAGTCAGGTTGATCTATAGTATATGTGGACAAAAATACTTGTTTAAGTGATTTTCTAGATTTTAAAATTTTTTCCGGATCAGAGACTGGCGATGTCTGTTTACTATCCGGGTTTTTTATGGTGTTCTTGCGGCTACTAGCTAGTTTATTTAGTGTGGAGTCACCAAGTGAAAAATATTTTAGCCTTAGAAGGTTTTCTGTCCTTGTTCACTATCAAAAACAGAAAATGTCAATGTCGTTCTTCCCAGGGAAAATATTTGATTCTTCATTCCCCGGCAACGGCGCCAAAAAGATGTTTTTCCTGAGTTTATGTTTTAAGGATATAAAACATACAGTCAAGGCATCCGTAAATGGTTTAAAGAAAAGATTTGGGAATAAGGAAACAAAGAAAGATCAGAGAACATTCAGTTTCTCAACTGTCTCTGTCTTGCTTCCTATTGTTCTTGGATGCTAATGTCTCACTTAATAACAGCCCATGATCGTTCTAACTCAACCCTGTTAGTTGTTGTTTGTAAAATGGTATTGAATAAATTTAAGGCAATACTGGTTTGATCCTGTAGGCCCGGTTCTACATTGGGTTGTCTGCTATTAGGGACAGTCATGGATGATAAAACTTTATTTGTTTATAAATGGATTTTAATCAGTTTGTTACTTCATATTTCTAGAGATGAGATCAAGGAAAATAATTTTTAAAAATCTAAAACAGTAATGTAAACACATTCAAGGCCGTTTCCTGGTTTTGTAACAATTTCAAGAATTGTAAACAACAAATAAACACTACAGAGAAATATAAGGCTTTAATCAAGAAAGAATCTTATATTTCAATCGACAATAATGAACGAAAATACGATGTTTCTAACAAGGGTTAAGTATTAAGGAACAAAAGCTTCACAGGTCTTGAAATTACTAAAAGCGATTTCAGAGGAAAAAATGTAAATCATTTTACATCCAAACCAATCTGAAATATAAATCAATGATGTATATAACTTCAAATTGATTTAATTTTTAGATATAACATTAAAATGAAAAATTCAACAGAGCATGATAAACAGGGGAAGACACATAGTTACAAAGTTGCAGGATCCAGAATCTCGTTTGTCATTTATATTCTGATGTATTTCAAAATTGATATTACAAAAATGGCTCTCTCCAAAATTTCTGAAGCCATTTCTCAGCCTCTAGAAACTATATTTATACATTTTCATCAAAGTTTCTCGTTGGTCATTAACCAAATTCCTAATATAACGGTTACAAAAAAAAAAAAAATGTCAACCGTTTATAATTTCTTTTTAATTTCTAATAATAAAAACATTTAAAAAAGGTTTCAAGCTTGCATTGACGAACTCTCTTTTTCTGCATCAACACACTGGACACATTTTCCCATAAAATTTACTAAGATCCTGGGAACTTCGGGTATCTCATTTGCTTCAAATGAGAAAAATCTCCTCTGTAATTCGGGCAACTGACTTTCTATCATTCTTTTTGTGAATTTAACAGTTTTCAACTTTAAACTCGAAGTCACCATCCACTTATTGATCTTTGTGATGTTGATCAATTTCATGTTTGAAATCTCTGCTTTCTTTTCCTCGAGCTCTTCTCTAAACTTCAGGTTATGCTTGGCTATATTGACTTTGCCTAACAATCAAGAACAACCATCTATTCTGATATTTAATGAATCTCTTTCAAAGAGATCAAAGATTCCTTGCCAATATTCATTAACTTCTCTTATGATTCATTTATATTCTGCCAATTTTGATTCCCACACTTTAATCATTATATCTCCTCTAACTTGTTCAGAAATAGATAATTTCCGAGTCTTTCCAATTTCTTCCTTTGATGAGGAAGCCACTACTTTCTGAAAGGTTGTCCTAGCTGCTTTCGCCTCCCTTTCTTTCTGGAACACATTCTCCAAAGATTTATTTGATTCTTGAAAATAATTCTGGATTACTTCCATATTCGAGAACACCTTTTGTTGTTCCTCCTCTATTCTTACATATATCTCTAATGCCTGTGTCCTGGAATTTTCAAGTTCTACTACATGGTTAGCAATAGATAACATCTTATCCTGCAAATTTTTGTTTTCCTCTCCCAGCTTTCGAACCTGTTCCTGTGTGACCTATATTAAGTGTTTTGCCTCATCCAAGTCTTTATTCAATTTCTAGATCTCTTGCATATCCTTTAGTCTAGCTTGTTCTAGACCTTTCTGTATTCCCCAACCAATATTTCTTTCATTTTATTTTATTTTGTCTTGCAACTGGATTATTGTTTGATCCTTCTGTTCAAGCATAGTTGTTAAATTTCCCACATAATACATATTAGTTGTTGCTATAACACCCATTGTTCCTTCTAATTTTATAGCGAACTCTCCATCCTTGAGTTTCTTTCCATCTATGATAACTCTATGCCTTTTAATCGTTCCTTCTCCTCTTGAATGAATTTCCCGTTTCAAGACTGCTCTTCGCTTTTTGCTGAAAAAATAATCTAATGAGGGGATTTCATCTCTTGAAATTGGCTCTAGATCACTGACATATAGAACTCCTTCATGGGGGGTTCCGAAATTCGATTGTAATGGAGTTAAATAAGTAATCGGACTACCAAGTTCTTTTGAAGCTTTTCCTCCTATTTTTTCTGGAATTGATTCTGGTTCTTTTCCCTTATCCATTTCCAATTCTTTTGTTTGAGAACCCTCTCTGTCTTGGGAGGGTTTCTCAGTATTCTTTGACTTACCTTTATCATCTGGTTTACCCTGAGTATTAGTTTCAAACCCTAGAGGGGTTTCTTCCTGTTCTGGAAATGAGGTTGAAATTTCACCCTGTAAAATCTTAGGCAGACAGCTTCGCCTATGGTTTTGAAAAGATGCAAACCCATCCTGTGAGTTAGATGTCAAGGCCTGGACTATGTTTAACACTTCTTCATAATACCTAACATCTTTGAAAATATCATCATAAATAGATACTTCATGTTCATATTCTTTTAAATTACAATGTATGTAATGCCTAGTTATTATTTGGTAGGGGTCCTGTTTTCTATGCTCAATGTTTACTAACTTCACTTCTTCCAATGACTCGGCCTCTACCTTAGAATGGCCTAAATTTGATAAAGTAAATTTCCCAACATGAACAGGGAAATATGGCCATGCTTTTTTCTGAAGTGCTTTCAATTCCAACCCAATACCACCCTTAGCTAACTGATGAGATACTTCTCTGCATATCACTCTGTCTAGTAAGAATTTTGGGAGTGCGTGAGGAGGAATGGAACAACCATAGACCCTAACATAGGAAACAATTTCCTAAATAAACCAATCGACAACAGATTTAAGACTTTCTATAACTGCATTAGAAATGCAAGGGGGTTCGCATCCAAAAAACAATTTGTGCATAGGAATAATGACAAAATGACAAACTTAGTAAAATGTTTCTTTATCATTTTATTCCCAGAGGGTTGAGTGGTATTTATGAACAGGCTCTGGGCAGGAAACACTCCAAATCCAATTCATTAATGGAAATAGGGTCATAAAACAGATGGCATCCATAATATATGAAGACATATAAAAAGACACTGGTTGTCCCTTTGACTTGGCTGCTTTATAATTTAAAATTTCTTGTGTTGGATTATCCGATAAAATTTTATGCAAGTTAAAACCATTTCCATTTGAAACTTCTTCTAAGAAGGGTACTTGGTCTGCATGAAAGTGACAAGGATCTTTTCTCCCAAAAAGTCTGCATAACATCATGGCTACATAGACCATATATTTGTTTAAGGAGGTTGTAGCATAAATCCCATGAGAATAATCCCTAAACTTGGCTTCAGACCTCGCCCAACCTTTAATCATGTCGGGATATGTCTGGTCTACCTCAATACATTCCTTTCTCTGAAACTCGGCTAAAAATTCAGCATTAAAGGTGTGTTTATAATTCGGCGAGAGTTTATACATTACTTGAATGTGCTCAGGCCGAAATGAGCCGACGATAGCTCCTTGCTCATTCTGAATACTTCTTGTTGGGATATCTACCTTATCCAGAGCCCAATCGACCATCTCAGTATATGCCATCAGCCTCGGATGCGTAGCAACCTTATGAAGTTCAGACTCAACAACGTCCCATAGATGATTTTCAGAATCAGGGTCTGCATATTTTAACTCATCCTCCAACAATTCAGAGATTTGAGCCCATGCTTTGATGGAGTGTATGGCGTGTGGAGTAGTATCTGAGATAATATCACCTTCCTGTGGTTCTTCGTTTTTCTTCGGTGCTATTTTAGGTGCCATAGCTCTGCGTTTGACTTGAGAACCTGTCACAGAAAGTGGATGAATAAGCTTAGCTTTAAAATGAAAATACAGACGTTTCGAACGTTTACTTTGAATATTTCATAAAAATAATGAGATTTGTACATCTGTTACGAATTTAAAGCTCTTAATGAAAAAAATATTTTTGGAGACATGCATTTAATGTCCGTACTTAGGCGTTCTCGGCATTTTCAAATAAAAAGAGAAACTTACTTAATCGGACAACGACGCATTAATGAACACTCAAAGAAACATTAACTTTAAATATGTCTTGGAAGGAGGATTTATTAGTGTTAATTATGAATTAAATCTGAAAACATCACTTTTCGGGGTTTCAGAAGTCTCGATGTCGAAAGGCATGTCATCGAAAAAGCCCGATCGTCGAAAATGCGAAATCACGAAATAGCGATGTTTTATTTAAGATTTAAACATTTTTAGCATGTTAATTAATCGAGATTAGGCCCTTTCAAGATTTCAGAAATTGGGATTTCGGGAAATACGATGACATGAGATGTGCTCTCACGGAATCACGAATCCCGAAATTGCAAAATCGCTATGGCTTGTTTTTTTTAAACATGACTTAACTTATCTTAATTAACTAAGTAATCAAGATTAAGGCTAAAATAGAATTAGTTTAACTTTAACGTGAATTATGAATCAGGATTTCAGGAAATATTATGACAGGAGACGCGCTCTTATAGAACTGTGAATCCCGAAATCGCGACGTACTTATATTAATTTTAAACCTTTCTTATAAGAGGTTAAACTAATTCACGTTTTAATTAAAATTTAAACGCATCGGGAAATCGAAGATCGGGGTTTCGAGATTCAATTTGCATCAATCATTTATTTACGAAAAACCCTGAATCCTGATTTCTTTAACATTTGAATGAAAAACTCGCTAATTTAAATATATACTCCTTTTAAATAATTTTTCGAAGAGTGTTGGAAAATTTATAATTTTGTAAAATTTTATCCATTCTTTATCCAAAAATAATCAATAAAAAGGTATTGTGAATTTATAATTGACGAAATTCTTGTTTTAGAAAAGCCAAAAACTTAAAGACTCGAAAAATTAAAGTCTAGGGCTTAAGGATAAAATATTTTAAGATCTGTTTCAAGAACGGGCATACCCATGCTCGGGATAAAATAGAACCATGGCTACCAATCAAATACATTTTAGATCCATGTCAAATAACTATAAGGAGTAGCCGTGAACAATACACAGCGGAGCTACATCTCTAAATCAGAAAGATATACATATAGAGTATCCATCTTCCAAAAGTAGATTCGGCTTGATGGCTAGAGATGAGATCTTCAGAGCTCGAGAAACAACTTCAAAATATTCAAAACTCGGGTAGGAGTGTAATATGAGTGTACAACTGCACTACCCAGAGGTCTTCGATGGCTCGTCGGTCATTGACGTGATAATCTTGATGATCAGACGGAAGGCTTCAATGATTTTGAACAAGGACTTGATTAGATGTTCGGGATGGTCGGGTATGCGGAAAAGAGACATTTTGCAGAGGGGCTGACTTAGGATTAGTGATAAAATTCCCTTGGACAATAGCATGACACGTGATGAGACTCAGACAACATATATGTTAATCATAAGTCTATGAAGCAGGAGGCAACGCAAACTCTCCATATG
Organism: Picea engelmannii; assembly: GCA_009831015.1. Classification (NCBI taxonomy): domain Eukaryota; kingdom Viridiplantae; phylum Streptophyta; class Pinopsida; order Pinales; family Pinaceae; genus Picea; species Picea engelmannii. The sequence continues at coordinate 396,398 of ML781119.1, read as the reverse complement.
TTTGGAAGAATAACCAAACGATGGAGGACACAACTCTATATAGCGAGAAAAGCTTCCTAAGGTCGTACTACATCCCATAGTTTGATGATCAACCAGACAGATGTGCTTTATCCAAGGGCAATTCATTATGCTGCCAATAAAGAAAATACTTTTCCCATCCTCTTTTTGGGGTATATTTGATTTTTTTGTTCTTTTCGATAATTTTGGAAAAAGAATAAAGGAATATTACGTTACAATGGAGGAATGAGTATTGAAAACATACAAGCTCAAGGCACAAGGGCAAGACTGATGTTATGGTAAAATGATACTCGGGAAAAATCCTTTGGCGGCCAAAGGTGTTAAGACGCAGAAGCAAACTGTCACAAGGTTGGTGGATAAGGTATGCAAATGTGGTTGATAAAACACACAATGGTAACGTCCTTCGATGTAAGTTTAACAAGCCCAAAAGAAGGTAATCTCGGTGGTTTTTCATATTTAGAGAGTCTGAAAAAACATAAAAGGAGACTCCATTGGGGTACCTTTTTCGAAGATAGTCTAGTCGGTTCGAAAAAAGGGATAAACTAGCACCGATTAGACGTCGATTCAAGGAGTTTGACAAGGACAAGATCACTTGGCTATTTTTTCACTTTTAAGGAGTCTGAAAAAGGATTAACTATGGACTCTGTCAGGAATATTCTTCTGGACCAATTTAACGAGTGTGAAAGAATAAGGTCACTCGAYGATCTTTTCAATTTTAGGGAGTCTGAAAAGAGCTTAACTATGGACTCTGTGGGGGTTTCTTTTTCATAAGTTTAGTCCCTCAGGCCCGAAAAAGCGATAAAATTATACCTGAGAGTACTCTTCTAAAGAACAAAAATTCGATAGAGTATACCTTTGTTCGTACAGTTGACCGTCTGGACCGAAAAAGAGGTAAACTACCGCCGAACAGACATGACTTCAAATTTCAGTTTAATGAGCGTGAAAGGCCACAAGATCACTCGACAATCTTTTCATTTTTAGAGGGTCTGAAAAGGGCTTAAAAGGAGACCCGTTTATTTTTGGGAGTCTCTAGGGTGAGACAAAGAGCGAAGAAGAATCATGCAAATAAGGCTCAAACTCATATTTAGGAAAGACTATAAGGACTCCCGAGCCTACAGTGTTTTAGAGACGTCATGGACACCATAATGCAACCAGGACCTACCTAGGGCATCCATGTTCTGGTAATCTCTACCGCCAAGTTGCGACACTTATAAAGCAGATATGATGGTTCTGTGTCACAACCTGATGGGATAGATCCTATAGTAGAGGAAAAAGACAACGAGACACAAAAGTTGGGGTAATAACCTAACCTATATGCTCAAGTTGATTCTTAGAAAAACAATTTATGGACCATCAAAATTTTCTCAAAACTCAAAAAAAAAGTGTCCCAATACCCGATCAAATCCCTCTCATATAATTCTTGAATCACTCTAAATGGTTTTTGGTATAAAGAAACTGATGAGGGAGGCCAAAAAAGTGACAAAAAGAGGCCAAAAAGTCTATAAATAGAAGCTGGAAGCTCATTATCACCATTGCTGATTTGGAAATTGACTCTGGAGCCAAAAGACCCCCTTTGCTAAAAACGGTGATTCCAGGAGCTATAGTGGAAACAAACTTCCGCTTGGACCAAGTAAGTACAAACTCCCTTATCTAGCTATTCAATTCTTCAATTTTGTCTTTAGGTTCATTTTTTGGGTGGGCACCGACCTTAAAAAAGTCGGCCCTAGGTACATGCGGGTTGTCTCTGGACAGGCCGCGTGTACACTCGGGCAGAGTAAAGGTTGCCCGCGTGTACACGTGATTGTCGCCTCTACAACGCGTGTGGACCCCCTCCCTTCGTAGAAAAAAGAATTAAAAGACAAGTTCTCACCCTCCTGAACCTTGTTTTGTTGGAAGGATGTATGTCTAGTGGAGGGAAAGAGAGCATGAAGCAGTCAGTGAGTTGGTTGCGGGAGATCTAAATGTCGTGGTCGTGTTGATGCAATGCGGTTTATTGAAGTTCTTTCTGTGTCTGTTTATGTGTGCACAACCAAGGCTACTGAATGCCTTGATCGACTACTGGCACCCTGATGCAGAGGCCTTTATGTTAGAGGGGCAATCATTGGTGCCCACCACCGAGGATATCTATTTTTTGACTGGCCTTTCAAGGAGAGGGGAATCAGTCAACTTTAGGACATTTCCTGCGGGACCGAATAAGATATCAGAACTGATAGCCGAGCACTGTGAGGCTGGGACTGATCATGCAGGATCCCAGGTACCTATCAGTAAGATCACTAACCTATCACTGCAGGCGATATTATTACTGATTGGGCGGATTATCGGTTCTGCATTCTTGCATCAGGCTTCTCATGCACAGATGAACTATGCGATCCAGTGCTTGAATGCACAGATTTTTGACTGGAGTACTACATTACTGGAGTGCATGAAGAGGCAATTGACAGATTGCCGACAGCGGACACAAAGGAATTTTGGGTTCGGGAAGATCTTGTGTTCATTTTTCTTTGAGAGAGTTCCGAGCTTTATCCCTCGGGAAGTAGTACGAGGACATCAGGCCTCATTTCCTGCAGTGTGTAGATGGGAAGTATTATTTCCGCGACATGGTGGTGGAAAGACCAATGAGTCCTTCGATGATGACTTCTTTGTGTGGTTTTCATGACAAATCCCTGTGATCGAGGACTACCCATATGCAGGGATAGATTTTTCTAGAGATCCTGAGATACCCGTGCTTCCTGGTGAGGAGCGAGGGGAGATGGGTAAGTCTCCACCTTTGTAGTTTTTTTGTTTGCATATGTAATGGTTTTTGTCATTTTTGTGATATATATCATTTTTTTGGATACCAGTGTATTTGATGGGTAAATGTTTGTTGTATGCAGATGTGGGACCCGTGTGACCTGTCGATTATGCATGGAACAGGCGTCGTCCTTGGCTAGAAGCCGCAGCTGCCGCCACCGGAGGAGCAACAGTAGTAGGTAACCTCCCAGTCGGGGAGGCTGAGAGAGTCCTTAGACGAGTTGAGAGGAACTTCACTGCACTCACTCGCACAATCCCGATGGCAGAGATAGAGGACCTGCCGCCATCCATGCACCCTCATGTCATGGGGGCACCTCGGACATGGGTCTGATTGTTTAGGCATTTATCCCATGTTGTGGACTATTATAATAGGGCCCATAGGCCCTGAACCTATTTACACTTTTTACATGCCACGAGAAATTACTTGTATATATTTTTTGAGGGCATAAGCCCTGTGACTCGTTTATTAGTCCCATTTTTTAGGTGCTTGCTTCCATCGATGTACTCTAGTTGTTTTATGATGTTATATATGGTTTTTTGATATTTTGTGTCTTAAGGATTGCGTGTGCAAAAATGTACTTACATGCTTATGTCAACGTTCTTTCATATGTGTGCAATATGCCAATCTAAAAATTGATTAGCTAGAGTATCTGTAATTTGGTTTAATCTCCTAGGAGAATTGAAAATATGTAATATCATCAAAGTTTCGTTCTAAGAGACGTACCCTAAGGAATCATTGGTGTAAAGTTGGATCATGAACCCGGTATACTCTGTTTAGCTATGACACAACCAGTTGAGTGTCGAGATAGACCCAGAGATGAGAGATACCCAATGACAAGGCATCACGAAGCAACTCAATAACTGCACTATACTCGGCGACATTATTTGTGGTGTCACCTAAGCATATACCTCTGGAAGATAATAACTGGCCCTGAGGTGTAAAGATTACCCAAGCTGCAGAGGCAAGCCTCCGCGTGTGTCGACTAGCACCGTCTGCATACCCAACAAACACTTCAAAATCACTTGACATCTGCCATATTGATGAAAGATAACATTAATGACACGTCCATAACACTTAAAAGAAACTAAAAAGTAATAGTACAAATGCTATACATATGTTACAGAAAGATACCCACAGTGACCTGTCTATGAGTAATACTTCTTGAGGTGGAGCCCATTTCTAGGCTCCGCCAAAGCATTCCCTTCAAAATCAACCAAACGATAAGCACCCTTTTTTAATATCTCTTTTATGATGAAGGGTCTGAACCACATGGGTTTAAACGTTCCTACCCCCAGGGGGTCCTTATCTTGGTCATAGACCAGGACAAGGTATCCCTTAGAGAAAATCTGAGAACGAACGAACCTATCACATTGACACTTGACCCTATGTTTGTGAGCTTCGTTGGCTAGGGCCACATCGTGACACTACTCATTGAGCTACTCAAGGTCTACAAACCGTTCTTCAAGCGGATAAGTGTCTGGCAATAATTGTACTGCCAATTTTAGAGATGGGATCTGACATTCGATGGGAAAGACTGCCTCTAGCCCGTAAACGAGTTGAAAAGGTGAGAAACCAGTTGCAGTCTTAACAGATGTTCAGTAAGCCCATAATGCCGAGTATAACATCAAATGCCAATTTGACTTGCCTAAGTTGATAGTTTGTTGTAGAATAGTCTTAAGAGTTTTGTTTATAGCTTCCACCTACCCATTGGCTTGGGGGTAGTAAGGTGATGAATTCTCATGCCGTAACCCAAGATTTGATGTTAATTCGGTCATCATTGGTTCTGAAAGTGACTTCCATGGTCAGTGACAACCTCTCTCGAGATGTCGAACCTTGCTATGATCTGGTTGAATAAGAAGAGAGCTACAGTCTCTCCATCATCTTTAAATGTTGGCATAGCTTCAACCCACTTAGTGAAGTAGTCGATAGCTACGATGATATAGTGGTGCCCCCTTGCTAACGGGGGGTTGCAAGTAGTGTAATCCATCCCCCACTTAGTGAAGGGACCAACTGTGATGACAGGAAACATAGGAGCGGGATGTCCCCTCATCTTCCACGAGAATATTTGGCACGGATGGCACTTCTTGACCAATTCGATACAATCTTTGATAAGTGTCAGCTAGAAGTAACCTGCTCGTAGAATCTTTTGGGCTGTTGCCAACCTAGATAAATTACCACCACAAGCTCAAGTATGGAAATCATTGAGCATGATGATGGCCTCCTCATGTGTGAGACATCGACGTAAGATGCATTCTATACCTCTCCAATACAATGTATCATCGAGTATGATATAATTCTTAGCCTGATGGCGTATCCGTCGACGCTCGTCATGAGAAGCAGAGGTGGGGTATTTCAAAGTCTGGATATAGATAAGTATATCTCTGTACTAGGGATCTGAAGATGTAATAAAAAAGATATCTCCCCGGATAGGCGATTCCTCAGGCACAACGTCACCTGACTCAGCCAAAAATTCCTAAATAAGCTCTGCGAAGACCAATGACTTATTGGACTTTGCTGAAACAAAGTCTAAGTCAAATTCTTGGAGGATGACTATCCATCTATTGATTTTTCCGCCTATAACTCGTCGTGTCAACATGTACTGGAATGGATTCATGACAACAATGATGGTGGTCTTGTGAAATAGAACATAGTGATGGAACCGTTGAACAACATGAACTGCTACCAACGAAATTTTTTCAATATGAGAATAATTGAGTTCCGGTCCTACGAGGCCTCGGCTCAGGTAATAGATCATGTATTCTGAGAACGAATCATCTTCCTGAACTAAAACCATGTGAATGGTTGACTCTACAACGACCAGATATAATAATAAATCTTTGTTATAGTTAGGTGGCTGTAGCAGAGGTGCGGTTGTGAGGGCGTGTTTTAATGCATCGAAAGAGCGTTGAGCAGCTTCGTCCCATAAAAAAGGAATGTCTTTCTTTAGTAAACGCATAAAACCCTTGGTGATTTCGGCATAGTTGGTGATGAAGCATCATAAGAAGTTCGCCTTGCCTTGTAGACTTTGAAGTTGTAGGATTGTGTGTGGGGGGGGCAACTGGATTATTGCCTCCACCTTAAGAGGATCGAACATGATCCTTGTTTTTGATACGATGAAACCTAACAAATGTCCTGACGTTACGCAGAAGCTGCACTTGTTTGGATTCAAGCGAATCCTAAAGTAGCGACAGCGTTCGAAGATTAGTCTAAGGTGTATGGGATGATCCATTCTCTTGCGAGAGCATGATGCTAAATCATCTGGATAGGCCTCGACTATATGCTTGAGGTCATGAAAAGAAAAAGACATGGCCCGCTGGAATGTGGCTCCAACATTTTTAAGGCCAAAAGGCATCTTACGATACATGAATGTACCCCACGGACAAATGAATGTCGTTTTATGTTGGTCTTCGGGTTTGATTTGGATTTGATTATATCCCGAAAAACCATCCATGAAAGAAAAGGCTTCGCAACCGACACATTCATCAATGATCTGGTCAATTAATGGTGTTGGAAAATTATCTTTGGGACATGCCTTGTTTAAATCACAGAAATCGGTACATACACGAATCGTGCCTTGTTGTTTATTGACCAGCATAGGATTTGACACCCATTGATTCAAATCGATAGGATAAATAAAACCCACCTTTAGCAATTTCTCTACCTCAATCTTGATGGTTGTTGTTTTCTTGGGATTGACTGGATGAAGTTTTTGTCGAACATGCTTGGCATCAGGATATGTTGTGATTTCATGCTCAACTATTTTTGGATCGATACCTGGTATTTCCTCATAAGACCAGGAAAAAACATCGCGGAATTCTTTGAAAAGATCCGTGTAAATTTGAATTTCTTCAAAGGAGCAATACGCTCCAACAAAGACATTCTCCACGACGCCAGGGTGTCGAGAGATGTTGATGGGTATAGTTTCAACGATAGTCGCCATATTTCCCTCAGCATAAATTTCCTGCGTAGCTAAGATATTAATATGACACGACTGATCTCCCATTATGGTAACGGTGAATTCTCCTGCTTCAATTCAGCTTAACTCTGGGAGAAAATATGATCTGTGATGAAGATCCTCCCAAGGTTTGTTCGGACTAGTCATTTCTTTGATTACTGCTTCATCAGAAGGCAAGACTAAGTCTAACAAATCGACGTTAGCGAGAGAACCCTGAGCCCAAATAGGCTCTAGAAGTGGATCTAAATCTTGTGCAGGAGTCGGATCAGGGTTAGCTGAAGCTTGCTGGACTAAAGAGTACGCTACCTTAGCAGCAGACAAGGGCATGGACATGTCTGGGTGCCCTGTCTCATCCATCGTGGCTAATGGGGAAGGAAGAATCCAAGGATCCTCAAAGTAAGTCGTGCGGAACGACGAAACTTGAAAAATCTCAACCTTATGGTGATTAGATATAAATTTGATATCATCGTGAGGAGGTGGGTAATCGAAGGTACTCATCAAGGATGGGCACAAATGAACTCATACGTTAACGACACCTGGCTGAGGATTATCAATCATCGGGATCGTGGATGCCCCCAAAGCTAGGCCAGGTCTAGAGAAAGACAATTGATCGATGGTCACTATTTGACCCTTGTGTGGAAACAACAAGACTCAGAAAACTGTAGCAACCACAACTTGCATAGCATAAGTCCAACTCCATCCTAACAAGAGGTTATAGTTGAGGGGAGCATTGACTACCTATACTTCGACACACATGGTTTTCCCTCCTAACTGCACAGGGAAAGAAGGGACAATGCCATGTGGTTGGAATGAACGATCGTCAAAAGCAGTGAGGAGAGTAGGTGATGGAGATAAAATGAGTTGGCCAATGGCCTTCCAGCATGCTAACAACATAACGCATGTCGAGGCACCCTTGTCGACCATCGTGCGGAAGATATTCTGAGTAAAAGTTTTTGTGGGATGAGCCACTACTATCTAAAACGCTATGTGGTAGGGCATACGAGGTTTTAAGTTGGTTGTATATAACATGATGGTGCCCGGATTAAAAGTCTTAGTAGAGCCTAAAGCGGTTAATAAGGCTTTCCTCTGAGCAGGGCAGCTTTGGAGGACCTTCAAAGAAGACATCGCACAAGGGGTTTGTGATAAATCCTCCACCACGGAGTAATTCTGGGCGGCCCTTGCGTTTGGGTTGTGAGAAGCTTTTTTAAATGCACCTTTTGGAATGCATGTCATTGTTTCTCCCAACGTTCTCTCAATCTGTAGAGGAAGATATGGGAGATCATCTTCTTTACCCTTCTCAGAAGCGCTTGGTTTACTATAATCGTGTGCTCTAGTTGATATGAAAGCATCACCCCTAACCATATATACGTTCGCAGATGAGGGATTGTTTGGAGGCAGGAAGGTTTCTTGGCTTCCCCCTTCTGTGCTTGTAGAGGCTTGAGTTAGATTTTGCCCATGTTGAAAGGGATTAGTCAATACTTCTTGTTGTTGCTATATGACAAACTTTTGGGCCTCTGCAAGTCGAGGACAAAGATGGATCGGGTGGTCTTCCATGCACAAGTTGCATGGATACCTCACCTTCCATTTTTCTGTGTTGTCCCCACCAGCATTATCAGTGGGTTTTTTATCCCCCTTACCCTTCTTTCATTGTTTTTTCTTCCCTTCAAGCTTTTGGGTGGCCTTTGGGTTAGTCGACTGCATGGTGTGTACTTTCGATGTTTGGGTAGGGGGAGCAGCCAAAGTAGTAGTTTGGCTGGCCTTTGTGTGTTGTATGGATAATTGTTGCAACTGTTTTGTCAATTTATCAGTGGGCTTAGTTTTTGTTGAACCAACAATACCATCGACATGTGGTCCAACTCTCTATCTAGTTTTATCCAGTATCAAACGTGGCGCATCTGGCAAGATGTTGTATAATAAACCAGAATAAGAATAGATGAGCTCAAAGTGTTGAGCCCTCATGATGGCATCTTCTTCGGAGAAAAATTCGGATGTCGCGATGTCTTTGGATAACTTTGTGTAACGACCCCTTCGTTACGTCTATGAATAGCGAAGCACTATAAGAAATTTACAACATCACATAATTCATATCAATGCAAAAACACCTGACATCATAACCTAAGGGACACATGATCACGATATAAACAAACTATACAATATCATGGCTGAACGAAATTGCAAAATATAACTCCAAACAATCTCATCGTAATATCACCAATAACAATAATTTGCCGAATATGAACCGCTTTAACAAGTCCACAAATTCAACATTAATGACATTAAATTACCGAAGTAAAATCATACCTTAGCCACACGCCCGCTTCGGAGACGTCCCTCGTTTTGTGCCGCTTCCCTCGCTCCATGCCACTTCTGCTTGCCGACCAAAGAAAGCTCACTGGTACCTCCCACCCAACGCTAGGGGTACTCTTCTTCCCCCTTAGCCCCCCGAGCCGCAAAGGGGCCACACAAGAACCAGAGATAGAATAGCGTCTCAGGTAGCCTCAACGGCTGAGCTACCACTCCAAACACAACTGAGATATACCCAACTCCTCACAAGCAACCCGTCAAGCCACAACTCGGCAGCGTAACGTTACGCTAAACGTTCCCCCTTCTTCCTTCCTTTCCCCTCTTTTTATAGACTTTTGAGACTGACCTAATTCATAATTCATTAATTAATTAATTTTTAATGACTAACTCTCTAACAGTCTCCGCCGTCCAAGTGTCACACATGCCTCTAGTTCTCCAAAATTAATTTCTTTTTAATTATTAAAAGACTCAATTCTCTCACTCCCCCAAAATCACTCCTTCAGTTCTCCTTAAGTTACTCCTTAATCACTCCTTAAATTACTCCTTAACTTACTCCTTAATCATTCCTTAAATTACTCCTTAATTTACTCCTTAAGTCTCCCTTTAAATTACTCCT
>ML781119.1:339803-385990 GCA_009831015.1 Picea engelmannii | reverse complement strand
AACAACTCAAATAGCCCACTCCCTGACTCAATCCGGAGTCCAAGGGAGTTCCACCGATGCCTCTGCATCCTCAAGGTCCGAAACCCTGCACACTCAATGAAACTGAGTCAATAGCACCTGTATATAGCAATAGTAAAACATCCGGTCATAAATCATGACGCATCATCATCAAGGTTGAGTGGTTCATCATCATAAAAATCCAGATCACTTGCGAGCAAGTGTCCTCAAAGAATAAGTTTTTGTCAGTGCGCCAGAGCGGGATGTTACACTTTGGGACCAAAGACTTAAGGAACCACTCAAATAGGAATGCTGGTGGGACTGGTACCTTGATTAAACTCTTCTGGTGTCTCCACTTTCAGATATGATCATAGATATGGTCCATTGTTGTCTGTTAGAAATTGGTGAGAAACTCTGTGCCAGTGTCGTATCTCACAGGTAATTGGAAATGTTTAAGGAAGGCCATCTCTAGTTCACCAAAAGAAGAGTATATTGAGCGATCGAGCTCGATGTACCATTTCGCGGCACTCCCAATGAGAGTACGTTGAAACAATCACAACTGTATGGAGTCATCTTTCAATGAGTTAGATGAGCACCAAAGATGAAAGTTAGTCACATGATCACTCGGATCTTCATTAGGCTTGGCCTTGAACTTTGGAATGTCTGAAGGCAACTTCGTCGGCATAGGAGGCCAACGTGGATCGTGACAAATAGGATCATTCAACAACCTTGTCAAATCTGGCAAGTGTAAACTCGCCAGGAATGGTAGTTTGGGTTGTTGTTGATAACCTGGGAAAAAGGGTCCTGGAGTTTGACCGGCACCAGGTTGCCAGGAAACGTTTGGTTGCTGGTTCAGATTCTGGTTGAAACCATGGCCCTGACTAGTGTAAACATTTTGCATCTGTGGAGACATCATCGGCTAATTTCCCAAAAGGGACATAGAGTGTTGGGCATGCATTGTATTCGAAGCACTTTGGGAAGGATTGCCCCATTCCGGTCCTGCGGGGAGAGGCATAGTATTATGTCTAGGGTTCCATTGATTGTATAAAGAATTACCCCAGAATGACATTCCAGAGGAGGGAACGGATCCTTGTCCTGAATTCCAAGGTCCTGCTATGTGTGCCCCCTATGTAGGAATAGTACCCTGCGTAGGAGTAGATTGTCAAAAAATGGGGTTGTCCCCAGTCAATAAAGCGACTGACGAGAAAGTGTTGTTACCAAACGTTTCTTTCCAAGAAAACAGTGTCGAACCTACCGACATACTGTGGTGCCTGACTCCCTGATCCAAATAAACTATTGTGTGTAGGTTGTCCGACGGATTGCTGATGCGAACCACCAAGCGAAGGGGAAAACGGAGGGATATGACCTCTTGCTTAAGGAAAAGCATTAAAAGGGACAGGAGTGCCCCCAAAGTGACCTTGCAGAGGAGTGCTAAAGCTCCCTGCCCCCAGACCCAAAGTCTGTAAAGTGGAGTAGGTTAGTACAAGACTTGTACCCGAACTAGGCATACCATATGAGAATGGAGGGCCTATCGCACTAGGTGTGAAGAGGGTTGTGGATGCCGCCATAGACAGGTTCAGTCCACTGTGCGACATAGTTGCATCTGAGACCATGGTGGCTCAGAACAACGATGGTAGGTTAGGAGATGACTCTCATGTGGTGACAACCGTGGTGGGAATTGAAGAATTCCCAGAAGAAGTAAGAACATTTGTTTCCATTGTTGTGTGAGGCACTGTCTGGCGTTCGCGAAACTGGATTAGTACAATAAACGGTGCCAAGATATCAGTGGTTGGGGTTTCAACAGAGCCAAGAGCGGTTGCTTCAAGGTCCAAAATGGTATATTCATCTGGGGTTTGTTCGGACACAATGGTTTGTAATCCGGTCACTTCAAAAGACCCTTGTTGGTCTAGCTTCCACCTTAATGGTGGCGGGGGTGGCTCTAGTGTAACCGACGGCAGGCCAAGAAGCCTTCGTGACCAACGGAGCTCGAGATCCTCCACTGTGTGAGAATATCCAAGACACACTAAGGTAGTCTAAACATTCAAAAGTAACACACACTAAAAAGAATCCCCTAAGAGATAAAACAAGCAATCACTAAACTATTTGGAAGAACAATTACAACAACCAACACTAGAGCAACTTATCGGTGCAACTGCAAATCAAACATGGAAGCACCCTCTGGGTATACTCTGCAAAGCGTGGCCCAATGTTTTTCGTAGGTACCGCGGTATACCCCCGCAGTCACCTGTGTATGTCCCTAAAAATATTGGCAACTAGGTTGCTAGCACACGAACAGTCACCAGGCAGGTATAGTCGAAGGTTGGGTAGACCACAATGAGCAGGGTATCGAGCCTAAAACCTGTCAAGGGTATCGAGAGAAAATGGTCCAGAAGACAACTAAGGACCTTGAACAGATTCGAGACCCATGACGCCCCATGGAAAATGCAAACGACGGAATCCCAAAACAAGCCCTCTATATGTGTTCTCCACTATGATTGGTCCGTCTTTGGAGGGGTTATCTCTGCTACCTTTCCACACACGACATTGTGTTTATCCCCTATGTTAGAGGGGGGTCTCGGATAAATTCCAAGAAACTGGACTTAGACACTCCCTATCTTAGACTCCAATGTTTCGTTTTGAATGGCCTTGAAGAGTTTCCTCTCCAACCTAAACCAAGGCCCTAGTCCTGAACTAGTTTGTGAACCCTACAACATAAAAGTCTAGTAGATTTTTAAAATTAGTGTTGTTTTTATGGCTTTGTCTTACGTCAAGGGGTATGAGGGTGAAACTGATGATGTGTAAAAGACGAAAGAAAAAAATGAATAAAAAAGATGGAAACAAAACTTTTACTGAATGCAAAATTTCAACAACTTTTCACAAAGAAAGATTTTTAATTTTTCTAAGATTTTGGACAGGAAACTCAAAGGAATTTCACTCGACCGTGAGCTACTTATGATCTAAGTGAACTGTAAAACTTATGAAATAAAAGACTTTTCCCTAGCTAATGATGCAGAAACACAATTTTCAACCAAAGAAGAAAATGAAAAGAGATTTTTTTATTTATTTACGTGCTAGTAGAGCAAGAAAGGGAAAATACCGACAAGCAAAAACCAAGAAAAACAATTATGGCCTAAAGAAAAGATCGCAAAGATTTAGATTAAATAATCACACAATGACAATTGTAAAAACAATGACTCTCACGCTTGTCAAAAAACCATAAGAATTTTTGTTTTTATATTTTTCTGTCAACTTTTAACTGAGAAAAAGCAGGGTAAGGGTAAGATGAATCCTAAGCTACCGACTATTCAAACATAGATTCAAACACCTAAGAGGAATACTTCTTATCAAAGGAGGGGATGACTACCCCACCCTGAACAAAAAGTAGCCTGTACAAGCACACTACTGTCATTCAAACAACACCCGTCCAAACGTGTGCTAAACAGAGACAGAGGGCGTGTACACGCGGGATGACCTTGTACAGGCCGTGTGTATATCTAAATTCTAAGGAAAAATATGAAAACAGACAGACCAGACTAGGAAGAGACCTCTGGTATTGATAACCAGGATCCCTTGAAGGCTTGGATACTCTTTCTAATAGAAAAACAAATAATGCAAGGAAAAATAATAAGGAAAAAAACAATCTGAGATAGGATTGTTAGCAAACAAGACTCAGACAGAATTCCAGAAAACCCCCTAAGAATGTGTGATTCTGACAGGGAAGAGGAGGACTACCTCTAAGGTTCTCTTAACTCCTACCTGCTACTGCTATCTCTACAGCTAGCATTCACACACGGGATTTAAGAGGATAGGGTGTGGGTACACGTGTTCAGGCCTTATGCAGGTCGCGTGTACCTCTGTGTGTCCCGGAAAACACAGTCAAGAAAAAGCCAGGGAAATCTGGTATAGAAAACCAGACTCCCTGCTATTTCAGACCTTAGAAAAACGAAAAGAAAAGACAGGCAAGGAAAAAAAAACTAGTCTATAAACTACCCAAAAACTAAATAAAAATCCAGCAACCCTAAAGAGTATTCTCCCCAGTACGGTCACCAATTCTATTGTTGGAAAAAACACCCTATGGACTAGCAAATAGAGTTCATACTTTGCATGAATATTTAATCGAATATAAATTACTTTCTACCTGCATCCCTAGATTTAAATCCCCTTTTCTCAATAAATGCATGGAAAGATCCACCTACCTTATTACTAGTGTTCTATGTCGATCCTCCATTGTGCTTGATTACTTGTTCGCAATGCTCCTTCCAAAGACGACCTGCACTCAAGACAAACAACAACTATGCATGCATGCTACTTCTATACTCACGGGTTAGAAATCAAACATAAACTAATCAAACCATAGAAAGTTCATGAATTGGGATGGGAAAAGAATTCTATTTATTACTTAAAGTGAGTCAACTTACAAAAGTTGATACCAGCCACTGCTCCTTGAACCTGATCCTAGGCTCCTCTTCTTATGTCCTTCAACTGCTTTGCTTTAAATCTCCTTTGGCATGCAAAAAGGCTAAAGGGTTGGGACAATGGAATATGTAAATGGTCAGCGTTTCTTTTCTATATTTCTTCCTTCTCCAAATGGTACCCCTACCCCTTCTTTTATAGGCTAGAAGGAGCTAGGTTTTTGTATGAACCCTCGGCCATGCATGGTCGGGAGTTTCAGTTAACTCACCCATAGCTTTTTCTTCCATCGGTAGCTTTCCTTTTTTCATGCTTTTGTAGGTACACATGGGCTGTTGTGAGTCAACCAGCGTGTACACGCATGCAGTAATGGGCTAGGGCATGTGGGCCTTTACACAAGAGGATTTTCAAAGAGCTTTTCAGCAGAGTTTTGGCAAAGAAAGGATATGAGTTGGCCTGATGCCAAGTAAGCATGTGTGGTGCAATTTAGGGTTATAATAGTTGTGAGGCCCATTCTGATTCTGCATCACAAAAGGCCTTGTGCACGTCAGATAGTTTTTCCCAGTTGGTGCATTTGAATATGCCTCATATAACATGTCGATGCACTGATGCATGAGTATGTCATGGTGGATTTGATCAACCATCTGGCAACGAAGATCGAACACTAACACCAGTTGTTCTGGGTGGAAGAAGGGAGGGAGGTCTTTCCAAGGTTCTGAGATTCTCGTGATAGGTGGTGGCACTAGGACTGGGCCACCCTACACCATCGTACCACCGACAAACTCTTTTGTATCCTCCTATCTGCCATCCCTGTCTTTTTTCATCCCAAAATTCTCCTCCATCTCGAGATCCTCATCATCCTCTGCTGCATTTGATATTTTGAAGTCCCCTGTAAGCGAGGCGTCCTAGGAATCCAGATGGAGGAATTCCTCCAGGATTTCCTCCTCCACGATGCAGGTGTGAGCCTCCTTTGACTCCTTGAGGATGCCCGTGTGAGCCTCCCGTGCAGGCCTGTCTATGTATGGTGCTATGGCTTCAGCCAAGAAATGGATTTGGATCTGCCAATTATCAGGCACGGTCAAGAGGAGGGATTCTGGAGGGACCTGTAAAGGTTCCTCTGGGATCACCTCATCCACATATGCCATTGGAGGTGACCTAACCTTCTCTCTGCTGAGTGTAGCCTAAGTGCACTGAGTGCGGGCTATGGAGAGTGCCCACTCTAATTGTTTCCTCCTCCTCTGTCATGTGGAAAAGATATTACAGGCAGGGCCACGACATGTCCTACCTCTTTCCCTCGACATCAAGGATATGATGTGTAACGTTATCATGCAAGAAGTCCTCTGGTGGCTACACCAGAACTCAGAGTTGTTGGCTTGGTGTAGGGCAAAGGTGAAATGGGATGAATTGTTTCCTTTCTGGATAAGAGAATAGAGGAGCAACATGACTGCTACCACTAACGTCTCCCATCCAATGAATCCCATGGTTGTCGTTATGCTTGCACAGGGCCGCAATCCTTCACCTATTGACGGGCAGTAATGGAGAGCTCCCATTTAATGGAGAGGGCTGAGTAGCCAGTCTGCCATATTTATGGCTGGGCTCAAGCCTGTGTAATGTGGCCGATGTGTGCTGTGTGGCACCCCATCCGGGGTGTAGATATATTTTATTTTAAATTTGTAGATATATTTTATTTTAAATTTTTAAATTTTAAATTTGAGAAATGTTTTCTTTTGCATGTGTGAAGAAATCTATCTTAACCATGGCTTAGAGTGAAGAATTTTGGAGTTAAATGTTAATTTTGTCTCTTGGTTTTTGTTATTAGCCTTAAATGGCTATGGAAACTATGAAAAATTTCATTATATATATATATATGGAACTCAAAATATCAATTTATTGTTTGATATTTGATTTCTCTTATATTGTTTATGATGATGAAATGAGTTTATGTTCTATGATAGTGTGATTAAATTAAAAATGTTTTATTTCATTTCATTTATAAACATCATTGTATAGTCAAATAGCTTATAATTTCAATTTGTTTGATTTGCAAATATTTTTGAATAGTCAAACATAGATCATCATTATAGTTTCTCCTCTATTTGTAGATATTTTTTTAAGTTGAAAGGTTCATAGTGTCATCATAGGGTTTATAGGGTTGAAGGGTTATATATATAAATATTTGATAGTCGTGAGATTTGCAATTGCCAAGTTTTCATTGGGTGATATGGATTTTATTTCGTTCTATTCAAGTGATAATCAAAGTGATAATCAATTCACTTTAACAATGTTTTTGTAAATTTAAGCATATTGATCATCGCATAAATCTAGGCCCCTCCCTTATTTTGACATGGCATAGAATCCTATCCATCCAAAACTTAGTAAAATCCCCGTTCAAAATTGAAAATTCACAATGAAATGACAGTCCAACAATAAACCAGTTATGTTCATCTTTGCTGTCTATCGAACTTTCAATATATTCATTCAAGAAAATTTGAAATACATAGTAGTTTTCATAATAATAATAATGATAACAACATCTAACCTTTGTTAATGTAAAATTAAAATACACTTTAATACAAGTAAGCGATTTTCACTAAAATTTATATTGACATAAATTGCTTATGTATCGAAAAGGGTTGAAAAGGGCTGATGGATTATCAATACTTTGCATATTGGAAGTATTCACTAGTTCCATTAATATGAAAACTATGAGTGTTGTTCAATATCACAAAATAACTTTCTATCCAAAAAAATTCAAGGATATCAACGCACCATCCACAATACAACATCTACATTGAGTAAACTCCCAACATTTTTATTAGGTCACAAAATCACATTCTTTTTCAACTTAAGTTTTCTCAATAAAAGTTAATGAAAACTATGTTTAATGTGTAGAATATAAGTAGTGTTAGTTTCATCATACACATTTGTCAAGTAGCTCATAATTTCAATTTTGTTTGATTTGCTTCAAGATATTGAAATCTAAATGCACATTGTAGAAATTTAATATATCAACACTTTGGAATCAAAATTCACAATTTCATAATTAAAATTGACACTTTTTAGGATGTCTTAAATTTTTTTAATTAGGATAATGGTAAAAGACAAAACATTTATGGGCCAACATGGTGTATAATGTGTAAAAAAGATGGAGAATTACTAAACCATTTATTTGTACAATGTCCATATGAAAAAGAGGTATGGAATGAAGCAATAAAATTGACACTTTTTGAATCAAAATTCAAAAAAAATAAAAAAATTGAGACTTTTATTTGCCATAGATATTTCATAGTGGGATCCCAATCCCGTCCTATGTCTCCTATATCTCCTCTATCACTTTCAAACTAGAAAGGTCAACTATTATGTCTCCTCTATCATGGTTGTGCTCCTCATCCTCATAGGTAGACGATCTCACCAATCAATTGAATCTAATGAAATTTCATCTTAAGTGGATGTTAATCATACACTACCTTGAATTCTGAATATACTCCAAATTCAATTAAAAAATGAAAATCTAAATGCAACAAACCAATCCTTAGTAGATGGTGTTATTTTGTATTTGTAGAATGATATTATTCCTAGATATATTAATAGAGAGGGGCTGATTTTATGAAAGGTACTACATTTAGTGAAAGTTTTTCTAAGCCATCAATAGTCCCTTATAATGTCATGAAAATGGGCCCTAGTTTTGATATGAAGTTATTCTCTTCATATGAAAAAGCATTTCAATAATGTTGGAAATAATGAGTTCGAAAATCCTTTATGTAGTATTGGTGATGCATTAAATGATGTGTGTATATGATGGATAATTTTTAGGATTATATAATCACAAGTATAGGTCATTTTGGGTTCCCTATACAATCTATAGGTTCTTCCCTCAAATTGTAAATAAGGCTCGGTAAACTTTATAATTCATAAAAAATATAGTTCCTTATTTGAATGGACCATGAAAGTAAACTAAACCAAATGATTCCAAAATCCTAGATATTCATAAATATGTGTACTTTCAATGAAAAATATAAAATCATGGAATATAGGTCACTTGCTTAAAAAAATCGTAATGGTATGCCATCCTCAATTATTTGTTCATGATCGTCTTTGGACATTTTCCATTTTCTAATTTTTTTTTTTCTTGATTGAACTTCTATTAACTTTATGCACGTTGCACATACCAAATGACTATATTGACAACTTATGACATCCGAATGATAGTATTGAAAGTGAACATGACTATTGGTTTGATGGGTTTCTTGAAAAATATATCCTTTCAATACAATGGATCCTATTTCATATATAAAACCGTTATCATAAAAATATTCTAATAACCTCATATTTTGTTCTATGCATCACATCAAATAACATTTCACATTTTCAGTGTTGTCTACAGGTGCAACCATGACAAAGACATCTCCTGCAAACAATTTGATATGTTCCAACAAGTAGTTTGTGTTAGATTAGCACACATGCATGTGCCATTCAACTTGAATCTACTATATATATATATATTTTATATATCCAACTTACAAGTACATCTACAAGTTGTTTAAATATTTAAACATAAAAATTACCTTCTCTAACAAGATCAGAAACTCTATCGCCATCAACTGACACTATAGTTTCATTTGATTCCATCTCCTCTGATCTTGCAAGTGGCATTTTCCCTTTTATATTAAGTTCGATATGTCTCCAAACATTAACATATGTTTCATTTTCATTTTCGTAAATCTCTATGGATTTTGTGTCCTCTATGCAAACTGAACAAAAAGAAGATTCATTTCTTCTATCAAATGCAAACATATTTTGATAGCGTTTTTTTTTAACTGAATGCACTTTTCGTGTCCCATGTATTGTACCGGCTTCATATGGGATTGATCTATTTTCATCTTGGATTCCAACATACCAAAAAAACCTGCACAAGACAATAACTTGTTAACTTGAAATCTATTAAGAAAATGATTGAAGATCATATAAATTTGAACATGTGAATAAAAATATCACGGGTACATGTGTAACATGTATATACATACCTACACAGATCCCTTGAAGGATTATTTTCATGTCTTAGCGCTAGTTTGCACCATTCAACAACTTGATTAGTGGATTCAAATTGATTGGCATGAGGGTTCATTTGATACCTTCGAAGTGCTCATTTACACATGCCCCTGCACCGTTGTGCTCTCCTTTTCCATGGATAGTCTCAAAAAAATTTCAACAATGCGTAATGTTTAATTTCTTATGAAGATGACACAACTAATATAATGATCGTGATGATTTGAACTGATTTGCACATCCATATGACCATATCCAATGCCAATCGAATCCAATCCCACGTTCTTTCAATGAATCATAAAATTTATCAAAACAATGTGTACAGAATTTGTATCATGTGCTCAATGATCACTTATATAAAAGTGATATTATTTAATAACATGACAATTTTCATTGGTTCTTTCTATGTTATCAAGAATCCTTTGAGCATGTTTATATAGAACGTGAAAAAATATAGTGATTTGATCATAATGATATTATTCACATTGTATTTCTTTTTGTGCAGTGAATGTGTAATTCTCCTCAAAATAAACTACAGACAAAATTGTCCCTGGTGGAAACACTTCACAATATTGTTTGAATTATAAGTCTTTCCATCGAGCTCTATGTGAAATCTTGGTGTATTTATAAATTTCTTCCTCAAACTTCTTAAAAAAATATATCACACTGATTTTATCTACTTTCAAATCAAACATTTTGGAAATAACATTTGAAGAATGTCGAGTTGTGTTGTTGATATATTCATATCTCTTCCAATTGACTATTATATTACAAAATAATTGATCATTCATATCAATATGATACTTTGAGTGAAACAAACTTAGATTTCCACAACAATCACATTTTTTTCCACCAACACATGTTTTTTGGTAAAATAGTTCATCACCTTCTCTTTCACATACAATTTCATAGATAAAAGAACGGAATGTGGAAGGAGGAGTTGAACTTGGCCATAAAGTTTTACCAAAATCAAGAAAAGTGTCGTAATATAAATCAAATTCCACATGATAACGACAACAAAAAGTGTCGTGAACAATGATGGCTCTAGAAAACCATGGTCTTTGTTGCACAAATGTATTGATGAAAATTTTAACTTCTTTGTGCTCTTCTTTGAGCTTATTGAACAATTCTATTTGTGTCATTGGCAATATATGTTTTGGATGTTCTTCATATTTTTTTTGTTCTATTATTTGGGGAAACCCATCCCTTGTCTTTGGTGAAACATGATATTCTGTCAACCAACAATTACGGGCCAATTCTTTAACATTTTTTGCAAGTCTGTCTTTGTAGGTTTGTCTATAAATAACTGTCCACCAAGTAAGTTCATCATTTGCATTTATTTGCAATAAAAAATTTCTATGTTTGTACAATTTTTTTCTTAAGGTTTTGTAACATCCCGCTCTGGTGCACTGAGCGAACTTATTCTTTAAGGACACTTGCTCACAAGTGATCCTGATTATTATGCTATTAAAACTTTTGATTTTGATTATGAGGCGTCATGTGATGATGACATGTTGTTTTTCTTTGCCTTGACATAGACAGGTGCTATTGACTCGGTTTTACTGAGTGTGCAGGATTACGGACCTAGAGGATGTCGAGGCATCGCTGGAACCCCTTGGACTCTGGATCGAGTCAGGGAGTGTACCATTGGGGTTTAATTGTTTCACTGTGATTTTAGTGCTTCTGATTAGATGATATGATATGGATATGTTCTGACATGATTCGTTGATGATGTAGGTTGATGATAGCTTGAAGACCAGACTCACATGTGGAGTAAAGGGGTCACACATGACTACCAGAGATGTTGAGGGAGAGGTGTGGTCAGCAGCCCTGCCACAACCTACTAGCACTCCCGCCATGGATTGAAGTATAGGTTAACGATTACGTAGTTCGAGAGGACCCACGATGTTGTGAGGGCAGACTACGAAAGTCACTCACAATGATTCTAAGGGGTGCACAATAAGGCGGGGGCCTTATTCCTTAGATGCCATTAGTCTCCCACAAGTTCACCTGGTGGAGTATTGACTCCAGGGGTTATTTATTTCTACCAAGTCAGTCAAGAGGCGATTGGCACCCTTGGAGCACATGGTGCGTCCTAAAGGGCACGTCGCGCAAGAAAAATGGAGAGTGGCGAGTGGCACCCTTGGAGCACATAGTGCGTCTTGAAGGGCACATCGTGCAAGGGAACAGATGAGGCGAGTGGCACCCTTGGAGCACCTAGTGCGTCCTGAAGGGCACGTTGCATTGTTGATGATAGAGGAATGAACCTAGATAGCCTTAGGATGAATAACGTGTTAAGTATTTTAAAAACAATTTCCCTAATTAAATGTCGCCCAATACAAAATTTAAGGTTAAGTATAAACTATGCTAGTGGTCAAATTTTATCTCTCTATAAAAAAAATAAAAAATAATATTAATATTAATATTAATATTAATAAAAATAAAAACCACATGAATAATAAATATGACCTTCGTAAAATCTTGTAACATGAAGGGAGTAAGAAATTAATTGTTTCAAAAAAAATCTGTTGGATTAAAATTAAAAAGGGGAATTAATTGTTTATTTACTTTGATAATTTAAAATATACTAATTAAATAAGAAAAGGGAAAAAGGGGTTAGGTGCCTTTTTTATTTCTAAGTAACAGGGGAAAGAGGGGAAAATCTAAAATATTGGGAAACTAGGAAAAGAGGTAAACATAAAAAGGGAAAAAGGGGGACTTAAGGGAAACAGCGGAAAGTCAAACTTAGTGAAGAATCTACCATTTAAGAGCTTTCTAATTTAAATTGAATTAGCAATTTAAGAATAGGGAAAGCCTTTAAGACTTGTAAGGGAATTTGGGGACACCTAGGAGTGATTCTAGGAGTAACTCTAGGTGGGTAAGGGAAATAAAGATAATTAATTAATTAAAGAAGTTAATTTATGGAGGAATGAAGGGGATGGGTGACACTTGTACGGGGAGGAAATTTTAGGAATTTAATTATAAAAAATTAAATAAAAGAGAATTTTTGGAAAGTAAGGAACCACAAAACTCTATATATTGAAGGGAGGTAATGGAGGATGGAGGTCTTATGTTTGCGTAACGTTACGCTGCATAAATATCTACTTGATTGATTTACTTGTGGGAGTTGGGATACCTAGCTCGGTGAGGAGTGGTAGCTCGACCTTGTGAAGCGAGATGGGAGCTAGTCGAAACCTATGGATAGTGTGTGTGGCCCCTTTGTGGCCTGGGGGGCTAAGGGGGAAGAAGCATACCCCTAGCGTTGGCTGGGAGACACCGGTGAAGTCTCTCCAGTCGACAAGCGGGAGTTGCACGGAGCACGCAGACATCACTTAGAGAGGGCGAACAGGCAATGGTATTCTTTCTTTGTTTGTATGGTAGATTGTTGTAGGATTTATGATTTGGATCTGCATGTTTACTTGGGTAGGTAAAATGGTTGTATAGATTCATGACTACAATTTTTATGGCCTAGATGATTGATTGATTGGTTTCCCATGAACTTCGTCTCCTCGCATGTCATGACCATCCTATGGTGTTGATTGTGAACATATTGGTTGTTTCCCTTCATCCATAACTCCTTAGTCCTCGCTTGAGCAGTCGGCCAAGAGCCTAATCTACAGTCGCCGCCTTAGCATTAAAAGACCTATGGATCTCAACGCCCTGATTTTTTGTGCAAGGATGATGAGAGAAGGATGATCTCTTCAACCATCTACCTCTGTTGTTGTCCTTGTCAGTTGTTGTCTTACGCCCTCTAGTAAAAGTAACTCTGCGTTTGGAATTCTTACGTCGTGTTGGTTTTACGGGCAATCATTTCAATAACTTGCCCAATGAATCCTTGCATTCTCTTACTGTTGGTTGTGTTGGATTGGTATCTGGGTGATGAAAAGATTTAAATCGAGTCTGAATTTTTATTGGTGTCCTGGTAGTGTAACAGATCTAATTTCAGTCGGTAATTTTATTGATATCCTGGAAATGTAAAATTTTTAAATTAAGTCTGTATTTTAGAATTCGCATCCTGGAATGGTTAAGTATGTTATCTTGGCTTCTCCTGGTGAAATTTCGTGTGTTTTCCTCTGGTATGCCTTTTTCTCTACCAAACTTTACCTCACGTTCACCTCCTTGGCCTACAATGTACTTTGCCCTTGGCCACTGGATTCTTAATTGTTAATACTCTGTAGTCAATACTTTTGTCCACCTGATGGCGTTGCAATTCATTTATTTACCTAACTGTGTTTTACTCCAACACCTAATCTTTGAGAATGATCCTGCCTACAGTTGTCCTGGTATTGACGGTCCTTACCCTTGCTTAACCTGCGTTTTCTTTTTATTCTTATTCACCCTGTGATGCTACTCGCCCATCAAAGATGCACGACCATATCCCACCTTGCACCTCCTCACATTAAGCTAATATTGAAGCTCACACCTTCCTGCCCTTTTTAACCACCGATCTATGATGGTTGGGGTCAACACCATTGGCTGCCACCTCTTGATTATATTGATTGTGTTCATTACAGGTTAGTGAATGTTCTTGGTATAGAAAATGTGATGCAGGTACATCGAATAATTATTGTAGTGACTAAGGTGTATGATGAATGTTTACTATGTAACGAATGTCTACGGTGTAGCGAATTTTATTATAGAAATGTTTAGTGCGTACAACAAATCCTTTATCACTTCCTGGTGTTTTTAATCAAACGATTAACCTCTGCAATGTGCATATCCCTTCCTGCGCAGATTGCTTGATTTAATTATTGCCAATTAATGACCACGAATTGTTGTTAAGTAGAACAGTGAATTTCCTTGAAGTTGATTAAATTTTGTTGATTGACTGACCACGTTTGCCCCTTAATTAAGGTATGTGCCATTGTTGGGATGACTGCATCTTGCCATTTAATTTGAGGGTGTTGTTGTTGAATGGGATCGAATTTCCACCTTGTGTGTACAACATTTTCATATTTCATTAATGACAGAAATTATAGAATTCCATTCTGGTGGGTTGGATACAATGTTTTGCCTATTGTCAATGACAGAAATTGTAAGAATCCAGTCTGGTGTTTCCTGTCCTGAACCTCTACGGTTCCGTGGATTAAGTTTTCTTTTTGTAACAAATTTTATTACTTAGATTTCCCTTTTAAAGACTGTATTATGTCCACAATTTATTGCCAGACGTTTGGTTCTGACTGCGTCCCATTAATTGACCGCAACACCATTCCTATTTGGCATGTATGTGCCACTATTTTTTTTTTTCTGATTTTAAATGACTTCTCCCTTTTTGTGGCTAGATGATAGCCTTCTCAGAGGGGTGAGTAAAGAGTTCATCATCTCTAGAAACCTAGGAGCAAGGATCCCAAGCTCTCCTGCAGACATCAATTTCCATCTTCATTCTATTCGAGAGAAGATAGAGGCATCCAAAGAACACTCAACTTACACATTTTCCTGATGTAATATCTGTCAAAGGTTTGAAGAGTCAAACATTTTTAGGGGTCACTTTTAATCATTTCTCTTTCCATCACTTTGGTCCACACCTACAACTAAGGTAGTTGTATTATTCTAGTATTATTCATATAATAGACCTCTTTTTCTCTACCAAAAGAAACTTTTTCCGTCCAAAGGAATGAAAAGGCTAATTATATATGTTCCATGTATTCAACTTTTTCATATATCTACTTTACATATTAAAATTCATAATAGAATTTCCTAGAACTTGAGAACTAATGGTATAACCCTCAACAATGATTTAAAGTTCAGGACTCCTACCAAATGTGCTAATTATATCTTAGACTCCAAATCAAGTACTTAGAATGCTATCATACAAAAGTTTCACACCTCTACATGTTGTCCAAGATGATATTTGTTGCAGAAGACCATGATAAATAGTAAAATCTCAAAGCTGACAATAATTCAAAATCTTAAACTGAGGTATCAACTCAAAAGATAAGAAAGGAGAGAAAAGCGGATATTGGATGAGTTGTCCTGCATTCCTGGCCCTTCCAGAACTTTTCTCTTGTATGGAAGGTGGATTACAGTTAAACCCACTTCACTAAGGATGAACAAATAACTTTTAGGTAAGTACGGAGAACCAACTATAGAGTTGGAGTAGAAAATGATCTTTTAGTATTCTAAAGTACAACTTATTTTTTGATGGAAAAGGTCATCAACATAATCAGTATGATTCAGTACAGTCATTTTGTAGAACCTTTGAATTGTGAACCATTATAGCATCTAACTTCTATGTAATTTTTGGGATCCTTGAGAGGGTGCCATCCACTTTGATTTTGCTGCTAACCTTGTAGAAAAACTATTGTTTCTCCTTAGCCTCTGATCTTGATTAAAAAAACAAATAAATAAATAAAATATTTCCACTTTATGCTTTGCGTGTAGTCATAACTTTTGGGGTTATAACAGGTTCCCATCTCTTTTTCCATGTGTTGTGTCAAATGGTCTTTTATACTGCTAGATGAAACAACTGTTGTTTGTATCACTCTACGTGCAACATTGACATATGTTTTTTGATATTTTCCAAAAGCTTTTAATACACTAGTTATATTGTCAAAGAAATTTTGTTTCACCTTTGTATCTTTTGTCGAATTTTGAATAACCAACAATGATGTAGCTTCTTTTAACTTTTTTGACTTTATTAGATAGAGGAAAGGTTGAGCTTGTACTGTTACTGATTCATGTTTGAAAAAATTATTATACATATTCGTAACACGATATATTATATAATGATTAACTTCTTTCTTCCCAAAATTTTTGGTATCAACATTTTCTAATATTTCATCATCAATGTTGATAGGTTCTTCTGCATATTTCAATTTAAAGTTTGTATTAAAAAACAAAACCAAACATAAATTCACTAGAAACTATATACAATTGGTCATCTTATATTATCTAGATTTATGTACATACCTATAGATGATTCAAATTCTACTTCAATTTCGGTTTCAATGACTTCATCGACGTTATGAGGAAAATCTATTTATTCTTTTTGAAAAACATCAAATATGAATTACAATCAATTATATTTAAAAAAAAAATTAAATAAATGAATTCTATACTTTTAATATAGACAATATGTACATGCATACCTGGTTGGACTTCTTCTTGTTGAAAATCTCTTTTTACATCATCATCGTTTCTTTATTTAATATTTTCACGTTCGTGTTTCTTTCTCCAATAATGTTTTTTCCTTTGTTCGTTATGGTGAATTTCGTCTCGAGTGCGATCACATTTTCTCTTGCTCCAACTTTTGTTTCCCATGAGTATAGTTATCTGTAAAAAAATAAATTAAATCAACATTTCAGAATAGTCTCAGAAAAAATTATTTGTCACAAAAATTATTAAAAAATAATATCTAGAATTTTATGTTCAACAAAGCCTTCACCTTGAAAAAATGTTCAACAAAGTTTTTGATACATAATTTTTTTTGCATCAAAACATCAACAACCTTGTTCAAAACAATGAAAAAAATGATTCAAAATTTTACTTAGGGACTCCACATATGCAAAACCATGAGACGAGCCAGTGAATTGTGTTAAATTAGTTCGATCGAAAGCGTATTTATAAGATTTGGAACCAATTGAAACAAAACAAAATGTCCCTTCATTTTATTTTTTCGATTGAAGAAATTCTCTCACCCACCTTTCATCCGAAACAGTAATGTTCGCCCGAAAAATGAGGAATCCGTATATTTTTTACTATTTATGTTAGAAAAATATCTTTCAGCTGAAAAACTGTGAATGGGACTGTTTGCAAAATTCTAAGAATTCCCTCCAACTTACTTGAACTTTGGAGGTTGGGGACTCTTGAAAATACTCAAATTCAGTTTGGAAATTGATACCAACATTTGCAAAATTGAATCTACTTTCTATGGATTTTATTTGTTTTCATTTTCCTTATTTTTATCTAATTTTATTTAATTTTATAAAAAAATCACTGCATAATATTTCAAGGTGACATTATGATTGAGTAAAATGAAATATCCATATCTCTAAAAATACACAGTGGGAAATTTAGAAAAACTTATATTCAGAATCCTCCAACTGTTTTCTTCAAAAGGGTATATTTAGATTTTACGTTTAAGTAAAAATTAAGATAGATACAGGGTGAGGGAAAACATGTGTTTAAAATATGCAACTTTTTTAGCTTGGTCAACTTAAAAAAATTCTAGAAATTATAATATTCATCCGTTAGATTGAAAATTATAGTCATAAGAAAATAGAGTCTCTGTAAATTGTCGTAGTATATTTTGTTTTTCAAAAACAAAATTTTAATAATATATACATTGTTGGGGGAAAACACAACTCATTATCATTCCTTTCATTTTTAAGGAACATGTTGTGAAACAATTTCCAAATTGACATATCAAATCTCAATAAAAATAATTTGAAAAATAGTCAGTAGAAAGCTAACAAAATTCTTCACAAGTTTTGTTTTTACTGTAAAGTGAAATTATAAATAAAAAAATACTTTTGTATACCATAATTTGAAGAACTTGTGAAATTATAGATTTTTTTTCTCATAAAACAAGCAAAATAGACACCCGTCTTCATGATTTTACCTAATAAACTTGGTAAACATTGACAGTTTATGTTTAATATTTGATTATGTATAAAAATTGATAGTTTATTGACTCTTTTATTTTTGTAAATACAAGGTCAATCAAAATAAATCACTTTTGATATGATGACTAACTTAATTTTAAATTTTTTTGATCTGAATAACTAACTGACTAACTAAACTCTAATTGTTAGTATCATATATACTCTTCCTAATTGACATAGAATAAGGTATTGTGCACATATTGTGACATAACTTGTATTTACATTGAAGGAATCTTTTTAAGGGGATGGTTCCCCTCCAAACCTTCATGGTCTATCCAGATCCTCTTAAAAAAAATCATCTATCATGTCCACAGTATATTGGAAAATGCCTGTGCATTTTGTCAACAACCTATTACAAATTGGCATGTGTATTGGGAATCCTCTCAATATATATCTACATTGGTAAATGCTAGCATACACTATCATTTGCATAGATAATACCTATCATCTAGCCAATAAAAATTCACTTTGTTTTCTCATAAAAAGGTAGTACAAATTAGAGCAGAAAATTGGAGCAAGAAACATCCCTACAAACAGTTTGAATTTCATTTTATCCATTTGTAGGTTCCTCATTAATATTTAAATTGTAAATCATATTCTCAGTTGCATTCAAGGTTCTTTGGAAAAGAATGGAACCAAAAGGAAATCATAGGAGTACGATGAGGATCATATGATCATCGAGGTAAAAATTGTCTTATTTATTTATCTTCATGGGTAGACTCTTAAGTTTAAGTATAATTGTAGACTCATAAATGTGTCCACTCTATATTAATATGATTGGTTTTCAGGTTTCAAAAGTCAATTATATTTAATATTGGACATTTTTTTTTTATCTATTTTGATCTTATAGTTTTCTTTTGCTGATTTAATTCATTTTATCATATATAGATCCAAATTATCAAATATTTAAATGATATTTAATTAATAAACTTATTTATTTATATTGTGTTAATATTATCTTCTTATCTTAGGTTATAGTTGATTCTCCCAACCATAGTTTCCTTATGGTCAAACTAGTAGATTTGGAAAAAATATCACTATCAAATGTGCTTCTTCATGACACACTTTATTCCAATCGTTATCCTATTTCTTCTCTATTGATAAGCATAACTACTTTCTTCATAAGGTAGAATACCTCCCTCACTTCTCTCGGGAACAATATAAATTGGGGTAACTTGAGTGAATGGTACATGCCAATCATTCAAGAAATAACCTAACTATATATTGGAACAAATCAATCTATCGAAAATGATCTCTAACTGAATTCCTAACTATTGGGTGAGGTAACATCATCAAACAGATAACTAGGACCATCATAAATTTGACTACCAATTTTATATCCTATATGTCTTGTTTCTTTTTCTTTATGGGTAGACTCTTAAGTCTAATTATGGTACACATAAATGTGCTCTCTCTATATTAATATTATCAGATGTCAATTTTTGAAAGTCGATTATATTTAATATTGGACAATTTTAATCTATTTTCATCTTATAGTTTTTTTTTATTTAATTCATTTTAAACATATATAGATTCAAATTATCAATTATTTAAGCAATATTTAATTAATATATGTATTTACTTACATTGTATTAATATTATCTTCTTATCCCAGGTTATAGTTGTGTTAATCCCTAGAAAAAGCTTCATGTGAAGTATAAAACCTCTTATTAAGCTCTACATATTGAATTATTACATTTATAGTGTTATATTTGTATGCATACTAGAACCATTCATTATACTCTTTCATTATGATTGTACCATTTTCCTCCTATATATAAATCAAGGAGACCTAATCTTAGGATCATCATATGTCATCCTGTACATTCAATATATTGTAAATAGAGATTTCCCCTTCGAAGTGGACTATTATTAATTGAGTTTTTATCATTCTCAAGGCATTGATGCATAACATTTGGTATCAAAGCATCGATCCTAGGGTTTTATTGCCTCAATCAAGTCATCTTGAATTTTTTTCTATAAATGTTTTTTTGGGAAGTTTCAGACCGCCAAATGTTGAGGATACGAAGGATACATAGTGAGTTACATCTGGTCAAAATTTTAGGTTTTGGTTCATTGCAGTTTCAGAAATATCAATTGTGGAAGTTAGCATTTGTGACTAGTCCTTAAATTAGTCTCAAAAGAGCCATCTTTTTATTTTCATTGTAAACCAATTTCGGTGAGGTTTTAGACTCTGAAATTCTTACAATACCGAGAATACATAGAAAATTACATGTGGGAAAGTTTTCATGTTTTGAACCAGTATACGTTGTGAGATATATCTTATGGAAGTTGGGGTTGTTTGCTAATCCTGAAATTAGTCTTAAAAAAGGCCTTTTGGTAGTTTTGCTATAACCTTTTATTAGTGAAGGTCCAAACTATGAAATTTTCAGAAGTTTAAGAAGTCATATAATAGTACTACAAGACAAAACTTTAGACTAAGAAGGATTCAAAATTTAGAGATATATCAGGAAAAAGGTCTTCCTTTTAGACATTCTCCAAATTACGGTTTGAAAGGTATGCAACTTACAATTGGAATAAATTTTTATTGGAAGCTTTGTTTCTCGTGATTCAAAATTTCTGATAAAGAGAAAATAGAGGTGTTTTATTTTTTACCACACATGGCTCCAAAAAATAATTCAACACCAATTAAACCTACAAATATATCATCTATAACTCATGAAGAAATGATGGGATACATAAGAAGCTATCTAAATTGGAGTACCAACTTAATGATTGGAGTATTAGGTCAATAACAAGTGATGAGTTGGTAAACATACAAAGAAAAATTCAAGATATGGAAAATAAAATGCAAAAAACGGAAAATAAGATGGATGAAAATAAGGAACAAGTACAAAAATCCATGAATGGAATGCAAAAATCCTTGAATGAAAATAAGGAATAAATACAAAAATTCATAAATGAAATGAAAAAATCCATAGAATCATGCTCTTATAGAGGGACCCTAAAAGGGATATGGAGATCCAATGAAATCATGAAAATAAGGATAACAATGGTGTTGAGACTCAATCTTATATGAGGAGTATTTTATCACAAGTGGATAGAAAAAATATTAAATTTTAGAATCATGCATCACTCCAAGATCCACATCATCAGGGATTCAAGTCAACACAAAGGAACTACTTCATTCCAAATATCGATATGAGGCATTTTGATGGTAATGATCCTATAACATGAAGATCCCAGATGGAGCAATACGTTTATTTTCACCAAGTTCCAAGCTTACAAAAGGTACATTTTTCATATTTGTATTTAGAAAATGTTCAATTTGTTTGGTATCAATGACTTTGTGAAAGAAAAATGAATTTTGTTATATGTTGGTCCCTCTTTATGTATGAATTGATATTGGATTATTGGGATATTAAGATCAGTACATTCTTTAGGAAATTGATAAATCTTCGACAAAAAGGTCCAATTACAAAGAACATTCAACAATTTCAAAAGCCCAGTCTCATGGTAAAGAAAATTCGTGAGGATAATTTTTTAGATCTCTTTATGGGAACTTTAAAGGAGAATATTCAACATGAGTTTCATTGAACATAAATCCCTAGAGAAAGATTTTGGCGTGACAAGGAAAGTGGAAAACAAAAATATGTTTACTAGAAGGGTGACCACTACCAACTATATAGAGAACCATGTTCCCTCTCCTAAACTCACTCAACCAACAAGGTTAACACCTTTACAAATGGATGAAATAAGAGAAAAATGAATCTATTTCAATTTTTATAGAAAGTATAGTAAGGGGCATAAATGCAGCTAGAAGAAACTTTTACACATAGACTGTGAAGAAGAAGAAAATCAAGAATTGGAAACATCGAAAGATATATATTTAAAAGAGACTACTCCAACGATATCAAGCCATCCATTGGTCGGCATCAATACTCCATAAACCATAAATATACAAGTATACATCAAACATAAAAAGTTAATAACTATGTTTATTGATTCTGGTAATGCCCATAACTTCATCAATTACAAATTAGCAAAAGATCTCAATTTCTTTGTATTTCCAACACCATAGTTTCAAGTTATGATTGCATATGGAGGTACTATAAATTGTTCTAATAATTTCCATAATATTAAGCTCAATATGTGGGAGTATTTATTGGATAGTCTCATTATTAACATCCAAATGGGTGGTGATGATGTTGTATTAGGGGTCCAATGGTTACAATAATTGACAACAATGGCCCTTAATTTTCAAGATATTTTTATGAGATTTTCCTCAAAAGGAAAGGAAACTTAGCTTAGAGGTATTTAAGGGAAACCCTCTAAGGTGATAAGATCTAATAAAATGAAAAAATTACTCAAAAAGGGACACCATGGTGTAATTGCATAATTGTGCTCACTGGATGTTCAAACATCTATATCATCTGCTCCATTGGATCTCCAAATAGTTATCAACAATCATTCTAGCTTATTTGGATAAATACCTTGTCATACCCCTAGGATGTACCTCGATTGTAAATTTACATATGATTTATAGGATCGTGAGCTAAGATGTTTTACACTAGAGTGACTTTGTGATTTAGGCTAGTGACCCTAATAAAGGTAATATGTAACCACACTTAGATATATATTAATAAATACATCACTATTGTATACCAAGTCGAACAAAAGAGTATGGGGAGTATGAATTGAAAGGAAAAAGGGGCTAAGTGAAGGGGTATTAATTCAAGAAATAAAATAATATCACTCTTAAGTCCTAAGTATTGTGGTATAATTTTATCCTAATTTCCTAAGTGAAGGAAGGAATCACCAAGTTGAGACAAAGGTAGTTCCTACAATGACAAGTGTCAAGATAATATCATGCATATATAACATTGGGAAATTAATGCAATTCCATTTATTCATTCCCTCATTATTTCCATCCATCATTTGTACAATTTCCTGGAGAGAGTTGAAGCTATGAAGCTCATTGTTACCCAATAAATCCTTGGTGGTTTGGGCCGAAGATGTAGGTTATCAAGCCAATGGATCATTTTATTTATGTGAGAGAATTGTTGGGAAATAAGTTTCCCTATGTGTTGGCCTAGTGGGTACTTTAAGTATTAGAGCATCATTTTGTTCCAAGGGCCATAGATATCTGAGACTTCTTGGTCGATCTGTTGTTGAAGCCCTAAAAGGGAATAGGGATAGCCAAAGGACCGTTGAGCAGAGAAGGGGTACAGTTCATGTACCACCCCCAATTTCAATCCTTATGAACTAGAATGTATTATGTAAATGTGAATTAGGTTGGTGAGATGGTAAAGTTAAAATGGGGCAATAGTGCATAGGAAATGTAATGCTTCAAATATATTAATAAATACATCGTTGGCTATACGATGGAAAATGACAAGAGTTATAGGGGAGTAAAGGGGATAAGTATTTTTTATTATATTTTATTTACCCATTTTGGTCTTAATTGTGAAAAGTTGTTACATGAACTTCTTGGGAAGTCCATGTAGTTATTGATTTCCAAGTGACTATATAAAAGCCTCTTTGGGATATTTGGGGGTTCACTAATTCACTTTTACACTCTTTCCTTGGGTGTTCTTCTTCATTCACTCTTGCTCATTTGTGTGTTCTTAGTCTGAGCATGGAAATTGATGGATCGAGATAGATAGTCATTGCTAGATGGTTGTGAGGAATTATTGATCATTCTAGGAGGGAATGAATGTCTGTGTGCATGATATTGATGGTAGTTCTAAAAGAAATTTTCACATTTGAGAATCCTTGGATTTTTCAGCATTGATATTTCATGTACCAGTAGCATTGGAGCCCTAGAGAGAGATCAAACTTCTTGAGGGACTCCATGATAGAGAAAGGGGTTCATTTATTTGGGTTGTACACATTGAAGGGGATGAGAGTTGTAAATTAGGATTGTTGTGTGGATGGGAAAACATGAGAGTTTGTTAGATAACTGGTGTGGTTTTAGATTTGGCCTAGGACCCGTCCTTGTGCATTGATAGCCCTCACTCAGGGGTTACAATACGGTTGGAAGTTAATGAACAACATTGTCTATGGTTGGGAGGAACGTCCTTGGTCAAGCAGCTAGTTGGTGAATGTTTACTTAAAAATATAAGTGCTCTCTTTGTTTTCTGTGTAATGTATTTTCCACTGTGTATTAATTGTTATTTCTGATATTCATATTTCTCTGTGCATCCTTGTTGGTTATTGGTGTGCCATTTTATTATTTTGGCCATAAATCAAGAACATTAAGTCGGATTGAGATGAAACTTATGATTTTTTTCTTTAGAGAGGATATCTACAAAAGTGCCAAAGAGGGCCATTGTCCAATTCTTCTTGGATTTGTCAAAAATTGCAATAGTGTTTTTTAAATATCTGGGTCTAGTTCATTGGCAGTGATCTAGATTAAGCTAAAACTCTTGGAGAAAGTCAAGAAAGAAGACACATAAATAACCCATGAAGAAACTAAATATATCATAAGGGGATTTGAATGGGGATGAAGAAATAGGCCAACATCCACTATTCTAGGCAACTTTTTGGGGATTTTTCAAAAATTCAGAGGAAGAAAAGTGACCATAGATGACAAAACTAGAAACTTTTATGTACTTGAAATTTTATAGACCCATTTAGACAAACAAATTTGGTTTATTGAAATTTTTCCATAAGTGCACATATTGTGAGATAGCCATTTTTGCTAAAAATTGTAACTCTGGAAAAATGGGTGGAAAAGGACAAAGTTGTCATTTCTAGATTGTTGTAGTTTTTTACTAGAGCACCAGATTGAAAATATGAGAGTTTTTATGGATTATTTGTTATTATTTTTATCTCTCTCATAAAATGTTTTCTCTAATTCTAGACATATTTTCTTCTGCAATTGACAAAAGTTGGCATTTCAATAAAATCACACCAGTGGAGAAAATGCACAAATGGGATGAAAGTGGCACTTTCAGGAAGCCATAACTTTCATATTAGAGATCAGATTGGGGAATGAATATAACTATTGGAAAGATGATTTAGAGGAGAATATCCTAAAATTATTATAATTTGGGGAATGATGATATAATTCTTCATGAATTGAGCAGAAAAAAGACATGTAGTATTAATTGACAGATTTTTATAATACGCATAATTCTAATAAAAATGGTTTCTTGCACATTTTGCAGAATTACACGTATATTTATATAAGTTCAAGAATAGGATTGGATATTAGAGTCATGGGAGAATGACAAATATTGTAGAAGCTAGCTTAGGAAAAAAAGAGCTACAAGGAAAGAAATGAAAAGTGGATAAAGAACTCAAGAAGAGTAGATCAAAAGGATTATTATTCAACTACTACATAGTGTGAATGTATTTCAAGGCACAATAGAAAGAATCCTCAAATAGGACATGAATCCAGTGGGTTAAGAATGTCATTAATGGGAATATAAAGGAAAATTAATACTCTATAGCCTTGAAGGTATATGTGTGTAAGTTGCAAGCTTTATGTGAAAGAGAAAAAGGATCTTAAGAGGTGATGTGTGGATCATATCTATGTTTCAAGAAAAAGAGTGTTTGGGAAGGATTTGTTAGATATGACTTAACTACTTTTCCTAAAAGTACTCAGAAAATTAAAGCCACTTCTGATATCAGAGTTCATAGTGGAAGCATGATACCAATGTAGAGGAATTGGGGAAGTAATAATCAAGGTTCTTTCACTTGAAAAGTCTCATTGAATGAAAATAGACTTCCACTGGGAAGGGTCTTGAGTGGGAAAAGTATGGCTTCACAAAGAATTGTTAAATGAAGAAATATAATTGATAGATAGAAGTAATGGAAGGGATTTGGAATGATTATGGTTAAGTTGATTCAAGGATGTTGTGGTAGTAGAGTGATGGAATGTTGTGAGATATTTCATTCCAAGGTGTTGGCATGTTTCATAAAGGTAAAGTTCGGGTATGACTTCCTAAGATAAGTTGTTACGAATAGAACACATTGGTTGGATTGAAGAATGGCTAAGTGAAACTTGGATATAAGTGTTTAGACCATGGAATAATAGTGAATATGAGTATAATGGGAGTGCACAAGGTAGCAAGGATCTTAAGAAATTCAAGGGAAAATAGCTACAACATAAAGAAATAAATAAATAAGTGAAAACATAAATGCACTAGAGTGCATGTTGCATATTGTGAAGTTACAATGCATTTGCATTAGTAGGCATGTTGACAGTAAATGATTGGTGCATATGGATGTGCATTTGTTCACATGTACATGCTTGTATATGAATATGTCGTGCTTGTGGGATTAGAATAGTCTATTGTTATATACATGAAATAATGATGTTATGACAATTGAGTATAACTAATGATGGATTGTGTATTCATGAAAAATTATATAGCATGGCTAAATATGTCGATGTTGTTGTTCCTTATGAACTCCATCTATGTGAATACCCATGGGGGTGGTAGGAATGGTGATTAGAAGGATGGAGGTGGAAGCCTACAAGATTCTACAAATACCAACTGACTAGGTATCATCACAACCATGCAAGTATGTATTTGATTTCTTTTGATGTTGAAAATAATTGAGGTAAGAATTCCCTCAGTTAATTTTTCAAGATTTAAATTAATATGTAATGGATGATGACCTAGAGTATGTAAATGTTGTTGATGTTAGAATGCATTTAGATAAAATTTGGTTCCATATTATGTTATGATGGTTATGAGATCATAACCAGGTTAAATCAAGAGATATACTCCTTCTATAGCAATGAATGACGGCCATAGGAATATTCATGTGTGAGACCATGATATGGTTAGATATGGAAGGGATATAATGCTATGTGAGTGCTCAATGGTTTCAATGTCTAGCTAATGTTTTGACTGCAACCTCTTTGCTGACACTGAAGAGAATTTGGGAATCATGTTTCCTCGTGTTGTGTATGGGTTGAAGAGGAGGGTATCCAAATAGTCAGGAAAAATTGGGAAGAGTTCGAATGATGTGTTGAGGCATTGGAATAAACTTTCAACTCCTCATGGTGGAGTGCATGACATAGTTATGTGGTATTACGTTGTCAATGTAGAGATGCTTTGTGTAGATGTGGCCATGTGTATTGGCACATCAATTTTTATTTTATTAGTAATTATTTGTTGCATTATGAAAATCTTGCGGTGATGAAAATGCATAATGATGAATAATTGAATTATATTTAATATGAATACTAACTAAAGAATTATTGTTTGTTACAATTATAAGATCACGTTTTGGATTCGTTGAAAATGTTACAAGTTGTATTAATGGAATTATTGAATGCATTTTGTGAATGCATGTATATATTTTATAGCATAGAAATGATTATGCTAATCACTGAAATGATGTGAGTATTCTTAACTCATGAAGTTGAGAATACTTCAGGAGTTTTTAGATATTGTAACACGAAATTTGCAAGTTAAAGTAGTTTCATAATGATGAATTACATAAAATCTCTTTTGAGGGAACAAAGTAATAAAAAAAAATATTGATGGTTAGAAGAAATAGAATATTGGTTGATAATACATGTGTAGAGGATGAGGGGTTCATTCCAGTTAATTGTTGGAATAAAAAAAGTGATTGAATTGATTTTATAATCAATTTTGAAATCACTTTGTGAAACTTTGTAATTGTTTCCATGAAAATGTATATTTCTTATGATATGCTAACAATTTGTTTGGCTGAGTGTAAATTGAGGAAATTGTAGGTAGAATGCTCTTGGATATAGTAGGAATGTAACCCCATAAGGAAGATTGATATCTACAGTTGCAGAGCCAAACATTATGAGGATAAAAATCATGCATGGAAATTTTATTTTCCTGTATAAAATAGATTTGAGAAATTAATAGTTACAATTTTTTATGTTATGCTAACACTCTGTTTGGGTGAGTGTAAATTAAGGAAATTATAAGTAGAATGGTATTGGATATGGAAGGGATGTAATACCATAAGGAAGACTAATAGATACAACTGCAAGAGCCAAACATTATGAGCAGAAACCTCATGGTTGGGGAATTTCATTTTCCTGTACAAAACTTATTTGGAAATTGATAATTAAAAATTGTAATGATATGCTAATAGTTGGTTTGGCTTAGTGAAGGAATAGAAAATTGTAGTAAGAATAACCTTGGGTATGGAACTTCTATGAGCTAGAATAAATATTGATTACTACTGCTGCAAGAGACAAATGAATTATGAGCTGGAAGCTGATGGTTGGAAATTATGTTTTCCTGTATAAAACAAATTGGGCATTTATGGTTAGAAATTATTATGATTATATCTCATGATGATTGTATGTGTGTAATACATATTAGATGTTGGCTATTGAAGCTAGAATATTGGGAAGAAGAGAACCTGAAGGAAATCTATCTCAATCACAGGGCATAGAATGAATAAATTCCAGTGGAATTTTTGCAGCTGGAATTCTTGGAGTTGCAACTTTCAAAAATTCCTAGCCGAGTGCACTGAAACCCTGGAGAGAAATGGAACAACCTGAGGGACTGCATGGAAAAGAAAGGGGTTCATTTCTATGGGTTGTGCAGGATGATAGGGAAGGAGAGCTTGCTGGTTGGAACTACTGTTAAAAAATGCATGAAAAATTTTTCAAACCTTGAAATGCAATCTTTTCTCTTTCTGATGCAAGATGGACAATGCCGCCTTTTGAGAAAAGAAAAAGAAGAAAACAAAAGGATGTTATTTTTTCTTTTTCCTTCAAAATTATTTCAACATTAGAAGAAAAAAAAATCCTATGCTAATATCATTTTCTTTTTCAAATAACAATGAAAAAAAATGGAAACAAAGAAAGAGACCTAACTAACAAAAAATTAGGTTTTTTCTTTTTTCTTTTCTTCTTTCTACCAAAGAAAAACTAAAAAAAGATGCTAAAGTGAAGAAAATTTGTTTTTTTTTTATATTTTAAAAATCCAAGGAAAGCACAAAATAAAAGTATCAACTCAAATACAAACTCAAGATTCAAAGATGAGCACAACAACAACTAGAAACCCGAGATCTTGAGAACAAGATTAGTCGTATAATGATGCAATCCAAGGAATAAAAGGGAGGCAATATGGATACTACATGTTTTTTTTACATTCAATATTAAGGCCTTACCAACCTCCTATTGGCCACAAAACGTTTCTGGACCAAAATCCCTAAGCAAGCCAAAAGAAGGCTTCGAAAAGGCTTAAAAACAAGAAAAAACATCACTTTTTGGAGGTGTATGCGACTCTCTCCATTATAGGTTCCATATATAAGCTTATTTACGTTACCTAGATTACTATAGGGAGATCTTATGGATATTTTACATGAATTTCCCTTCTATAGGTAGTGTATGTACATGGTTTATCCTTCTACAGGTCACATACATGACCCAACACTTACGTGTTTTTAAGTACTTATGTACGCACTTAAATCCTATATAAGGTTAGAATATGTACATGTATGTTGTCAAAGGAAAGTGTGTATACAATTATAAAAACTTGGAAAAATTTGGTATAAATCCCAAAACCCAAAATGCAACAAAGAGACCAAAAGAAATCCAAAGAACACTGAAAAGCAAAGAGCAAAGTCAAGAATGAAAGAAACAATTTCTAGAACCAAAATGTAATCCCCAAAGACTCACAATACCCAAGAATACCCTATGATACCACAATCCAACTTCTGTAAATCTGAGTAAGAGAGAAAAACCCACTCGCAGAACATGTATGCAATTGTCTTTCAGACAAGTAACACATGTACACAACTGTGTTCAAGGAAAGTTGTGTATGTACGCAAATGAACTCAAGTAAACTCACGTACACCCAATAAAAAACACTCAAAGATAAGACAGGAGGGATTTTAATACTTAGTAAGGATCATATAAATCAATAGAATGTTAAACCAAGGTTCAAAACATAGAAAAATATTCAAAAATAAATGCAACCAAAAGTACTCCTAAAGACCCAAAAAGGGAGATTCCCTAGTGGAGTCGTCAATTTTGTTACAGAAAACTAAGTCCTATGGCTATGGGTTGGGGATACAAAAGAGTGATAACCTAAAAGACTACTCTTAGACTCAAATAAATCAATTAAATAAAAGTAATTACTTTGCAATAAATAATTTTCAAAGGAAAGAGAAGAGAACAAACCTGGATTTTGACATTTGCTGTCGATACCGCTTGAAGTCTTTCTCTCCAAAACTCTTTCACAACAATCCTATGAAACCTCTTTCAAACAAATAGACAAGAAACTGCAAATATGTAGTTATTTGATAACTAACTAAACATGATAATTTCAATTTTCATAGTAGATTAAAATCAAGATATATATAATCTATTAAAAGCATGAATCAACAAATGAAATGGACTAGAACGAGAGACATTTTATTATGAACAACATAAAATTTGGTTACAACCTGTAACCGCTACAACATGGTCCCAAAACGAGGTCCAAGTTCCTCCACCCAAGGCCAAAGATGATAAACAAGACCTTCGAAACTTTGTATTCAAACAAGTCCAAGGAAGGAAAAGGATTTCTTCCCGACAATATAGGGAGAACACAACTTCTGAAAAAAAGGATTTTTATATGGGAAAGACAATATCATATGCAAGGTTAAAAGGGTACATGCGGGACTATAATGAAAATTCCAACATAAGGATTCATTTCTCTATTCTATTTTTCCTCCACCCCAAGGCTCTAATTTATACTCCTTTTCGATAGTTGGAGTAGTTATGGACTGGCTACATGAGGTCACGAGCATGAGGAACCCATCAAATCCACCCAAAGTGAGTTGGTATTTATTAATTGTTTGAGACAAATTAAAATTTATGTAGGTTTCTAACTATCTAGGGGCATACATATGCGAGTTTCTTTAAGGAGAGTCGTGTACATCAAGTAATACGGGTTTTTTAAAGTATTTTTTGGGAGGAAAAGGGGGATTTTGGTCCTAAGTCATCATAAGCATATTTGGTGTCAAAATATTCTATAACACATATTTTTAACCCATTATTCAACCCAAAAGTGCATGAACCACTAATTATAAGAATCACAACCTATTTCTCTAAGCATCATAACATGTTTCCCTCTTCCCTATTGTTCTTCAACTTCAACTCATTTTTGGATGGTGTAATGAAAGAAAAGTACATCAATACAATGTGATACATTGAGACTATTGAGGCACTTTTCTAGCTCCAATCTCCTTGAGACCTTTCTTATCCCTCTCTCAAATGTGGATGAACTAGAAATGAACTCTGAAGGTAGAAGTCCTCTAGTTATATTTTTGTAGGATAAGCCTATCAATAATTGAACACGCATACTCTTTGATTTGGCCTTCTTTTATAGAGTGATGGAGGAGGTTATAGATATAGGTTCAAATATTGGAACTTAATGAATAACATGTCATGCACAAGTTCCAAAGCTTAGTATGTATCATGGACAACCTATCCCAATCTGATCTCCTTGCAGCTCCATGGACCTAGAAGGTTTGAGAGGCGGTTTCTTTTTTCACAAGGGAAAAACGTGATTGGTCTCATGTTGAAAGAATATGAGAAGTGACCATGATCAAATCAATTATTTTTTGGAAATGGCATGTAATTATATAAGGATGAAATCAATAGGTTCTTTATGAGGTAAACAATGACAAATTGAGGTATAACAACTTTTTGTTTTCCTTATTATTAGGTATTAATATATTGATCGCATATAAGGATAGGATAATGTTATAGTAAAATCCACACACACACACATTAAAAAAGTTTGTTTACCTCTTAATGGATGAAAAGAACTAAATAAACAATCTTTATCATTGATGAGCATTAAAATCATATTTAATAATAACTAAATAAACGTTTCCTTGAATGCTCGCTTCCCATCATAGTGTTTCCTTGGACTTGGAATCTCATCACTTTGATGAAATCCATTGATCATTATCATTTATCCTTTTTGTTAGTGATTCAAGCAAGTGATCGACCTAGAAATACATTCCTATGTTTTTCTCTATGTTGTCAAATCTGTGTAGTAATCTATCCTTTGTGTTTCTCATTCTAACAAGTAATTGATTCCTCGATAATCTTGTTATTTCCCATTCCTATACTCAAGAATCACATTCATCCCATTTTCCCAAAAGGAACAGGACCCACATGACAATGTTTGCAGATTAGTATACAACTTAACAAAATTCTCAACACCTAGTACTCCATACAAGCCTTAAATTTCAACTTTTTAAATCTTTTACAAAGATTCCGAACTTTAATAAAGCCCTTGTATTTTATGATTACCATACTACGATCACACATGAGCGTGAGTTTGTTCATATTATCAACCTTGGTGAATATGATCAAGATAATTTCCTTTATATTCAATGGATAATCCAAGGAGAGCTAGTGGTGACTCAAACCCTCGATGAGAAACCATCTCTTGCACACCTTAGAGCATCATCCAGTCACTAGAGCTCAACCTATAGAAGATGTAGGTGGGGAATTTTCCAATGAGGCTTAGGATGTAATATTTTTTTCAATTCACATCATTTTATTTTCATTTTCTAGCATGCATGATGGATGAAGATGAGGCACCCTACCCTATTGAAATTAGTACGGTTTATAACGGAGTTTGTTCCATAGAATGGCCCATAGTACACTATTTTGGTACATTTTCATATCATTTAAAAGTTATTTTTTCTCTTTATTTTGTGTTATAAGATCATTTTCCACCATATATTCTCATGATGACTACTTGGCTTAATTTACAACCCTTTCCCTATTTTAACCCATTGTTTCCACATTTTTGTCTAAATGTTTACCCTTTTTAACATTTTCCACTGTCTAAACTAATGGAAGTGTCATGGAGATGTTTTCTTGTGCAATTATCCTTAGGGCATATATTTTCCACAAATATTATTATATTTGGTGGAAGTTTTTCGACTTTTTCGAGAGGTATCATGATCTTTACCAACATATAGGGTAGGTTTCATTCCACCTACATTTTACATTTATCTGTATCGATAACATCCTTTCCTTAATTCATTGCAACATTATTCCTTCAAGATGATTTGAAAATTTTGTTTACAAATGGTAGATCTTACCTCTTCATGGGTGCCCTAGTTATCTCTTTACTAGCCATTTTAGCACCCATGCTACAGTTTTTTCTATAGGCTCGGAACCCCAGTCTAGTCCCTCCATGATTTTGCATTGAAGCTTCATATCTTCTTATCATCTATTGTTTTCCATTGACCCATGGGGATTCTAAAAATGTGTGTTAATTTGTATTTTCATTGCATATCTATTGCTTGTTATTTTTGGGCCTAATGTCAGCTTCAACTTGCTGCAATGTAGAAAATTGTATGCATTCTCAGAAGTTACGATCCTTCCAATAATATCCTTTTATTGACACCTATATCTATAGAGGAAACTCTCCCCCAAGTGTCCATATACCACACATTCGTCCTTGCATTGAGAATAGGTATGTTCATTGTACTTGGAACTAGTTTACTTGCGTAGAACACTCATTTCCTCCACTATATCATAGAATTATTTTATTCTTTTTCAGGATTTATAATATAATAAAGAAAAAAAAAGTAAAAAAACCAAAAATAAGGATGGGAATGAGTCTTAATATTTTATACATGGTATATACTTATGTCTCCCTTGAAAAAAACACAATCTTATGAGTCTTTACCTCATCATTGGGTTAGTATGGTTTCAAGGGGCTCTTTTTCTCGTTTTCTAGCAAAGTCTCCCCTGGATGATTATTCTTCCAATCATATGGATTGTTTGTTGAGACCTCTTGTCTCACAAATGTACCCCATTTTATAATCCATCATGCCTAAGTCATGCTTTGTGTCGTGTTTCTATTCAAGGGAATTCAACATGTGTCGCCCATTTTGTAGAAACCTTTTAATTTTCAAGTCAACCTTCCTATGCTAGTCAAGTATCTCTTAGCTTCACAATTATCTTTGTATCCTACTTGTGCTAGTATAGAAGGTCCCCATTGAATTCTTTCTAGTGGGTCTTCTCTTATCGACTAGAACACATTTCTACGAGAGTATGATCTAGAGTTGTACCCTGGACCTATTTACATAATTTATAGGTGACCTTGCGCTCAACAGATAAAAAACCATCATTGGTCACTAA
Source organism: Picea engelmannii (assembly GCA_009831015.1). Taxonomy (NCBI): domain Eukaryota; kingdom Viridiplantae; phylum Streptophyta; class Pinopsida; order Pinales; family Pinaceae; genus Picea; species Picea engelmannii. Next base: position 351,856 of record ML781119.1, on the reverse strand, counting down.
ATGAGTGGTTTACCTTGTGTTCCACGTCAAAACCCATTATCACACATAGGGATTTTTGCAATACCTTGGTTTTGATTTGACCCCATTGGTAGACTCCTCGTCATTGGAAGTATTCTTCATTGTTGGATACTATTCAAAGAGTCTCATTTGTGTGTTATTCCATCTAGAACATTCCAAAGTCGTACCTAGATGTGGTCCTTTCCATTTTTTCATTCAAGTCATTCCAAATATTTGGCCTCCTGTTACCCCACATGTTGGATGATGGAGGATGTCCTAATGCCTTCCTTCCAGTAGATCTCTCCCTATCAACATCAACACATCTTACTCTGGGAAAAATATTTAGAGTTATTATTAGTACCTTGGGGCTTGCAGTCATCAGTGGTAGGTTCCCTCGCTATTGAAAATGGGAATAAATCAATGTTCCCTACTCTATAGATTTTATCAGGTGTTCAACATAAGATCATTTATTCATGCTTGTTAGATTGTATTAGGTATCTTCACACCCATTATCATCATTGGTGGGTTGTCTCATGTGTTTTAATGGTATACATTAATGACCAATAATCAAACAATGTGTCATTGTGTTCGAATTCAACACATTTATTCACATAGTGTAGAATCGTACCACAATGAATTGTTTCGAAGACTTCAGGTGAAGTACGAGCATCACATATTTTTTTCTCCTACCTGAATTTTGTTTGGTTGTTATGTTCTTTGTAGGTAAATTCAAGTCGAGGTGAATCGAATGACGGTCGAAGTAGAGGTATATTGACATCATCGACACTAGGTCAAAGTCGAGGTAGATCAAAAACATCGACAACATGCCAAAGTCAAATATATCGATGAAAAGTTGACCGACAAGAGGTAGAAGTGTGGGTGTGAGATGACCCACTAGAGACTAAATGGAGGTCGACTAGTCGACAACTAGTAAACCTGACTTGGAGTCGACTATAACAGAATCCCAGGATTTGTGGGATTTGTAGCCAATGATATGAATGGATCTGTAGCCTTTTTGGGGGGGGAAATATTTAGGGTTTTTCCTATTGTAAAGCCTATAAAGAGGTGTATTTTTAGGTTGTAAAGGATAATCCAAAATATTCTATTGCATGCGTAAATTGTAGGTTGTTGGTCATGCATATGTAAGTCAAATTGGCTATAGGGTTGTTCTTTCCTGTGTAAGAGTGTATGATGTCGATTGTGTCTTAGGTGTGGACCAAGGTTAGACATGTAACCTTTTACTCTAAATGAATAATACAATAAGAGAGAAGAACACTCAAAGTAATGTTTTTTTTCCTGGTTAAGGGTTTCTAGGGTAAAATATCGGTGTACTGTGTGATTTCTTGTGTCATTTTTGTTCTTGATTAATTTTTTCTTCTCTTCTTCTAGGATTAGTGTGGAAGTGTATTTCATTTCCTGACATGTGGTATCAGAGATTAGGTCTACCCTGACAAGTGATTTATTAGAGTAGTGTTATTCTTTGATGAGTTTATCATATATTGATTTGCAAATATTGAATATGAGAACTAAACCCTAGGTACAATAAGAGTCATAAGTCATAAATTGTGTTAAAGACTACAGTAAAAAATGGAGAGTAGTTTCAGAATAGAGATAGAAATATTCAATGGCTATAATTTTGAGATTTGGAATCTTAAAATGGAATATCTTCTTGTAGATTGAGAACAATGGACAATGGTATGTCCAGGTACCCAACCGACAGGCATGTCGACAAAAGAATGGGAGAAAATCAAAAGAAGAGAAAGAAGTATGATTCATCTTTGTCTTACAAATTTAGTGTTGTTGAATGTATGGAGTGAAGTTTCTATCAAGAAACTATGTGACAAGTTGGGAAGCTTATACCAGTCAAAATCACTGGTAAATAAGTTGTTTCTCATAAAGAAACGATATCTTCTGAGGATGAGTGACAACAATTCGGTGACTAAGCATTTAAATGTGTTTAATACTATGCTAGTCCAGTTATTATCTGTGTATATTAAGATCACTGACGAGGAGAAGTGTACTAGCATGTTATGTTATTTTCTAGACTCCTGGGATAACTTAGTCGTGTCTATTGGGATTAACACAACCACACTAGTGCTAGAGGACATGGTTACTTCTCTTCTTTTGAAATAAATGCGAAGGAAGAACATGGAAGGATCAACCAAATATGATCTGGTAGTGAGAGGTCGATCGGTAGAAATAGATAAAGGAAGATTATCCAATAGAAAGTTTAAGTTGAAGGGTAGATCTAAATCCCCGATTCAGTCAACACGAAGATGATGGAAATGTCGTAAAGTTGGGCATTATAAAAAGGATTGTAAGTCGAAGGAAACAAAATTTAGTGATGAATTCGATGAGAAGCAGTATACTAAGAGAAAGACAACCTCAGATAAGGGAGGTGACGTGTACCTGGAATCAACTAGTACACAGTCAGATCAAGATGTTTAGTTGATCGAATCAGGAGCATCCTATAATATGACACCACATAAATAATGGTTATGTGAATATGAAAGATGTGATGGGGGTGATGTGTTCTTGGGGGACAACTTGACAACCAGAATTGTTGGATGAGGAAGAGTCCAACTGGAACTATAGGATGGGAGTAAAACAACCCTTCAAGGTGTGCTACACATTCCAAATTTTGCAAGAAACCTGATATCTATTAGCAAGATGAGTGATGCAGGTCTACATACTCTATTTTAGAAGGATCCATGCAACATGGTCAAAGGTGAAATGGTATTAATGAATGAAGTTAGTATTTGTACCCTATACAAGCTATTAGGGAATGTTGACTTGAATGGATGAAACAACATCGTTTCTCTTGAAATCAACTCGACTCGAACTCGACTCGACTTGATGTCAACACAAATCGACTCGACTTGAGCTAAGTCAATTGAAATCGAATTCACAAGACATGATGAAATCGACCCGACCAGGCTATGGCATGAGAGGAAGGGACACATTGGAGAAAAGGGACTTCAATATATGCAAAGAAAACATGTCATCGAAGGTTTTCCTGAATGTGGTTTAGAACTCGACTTTTGTGAACATTTCATATATGGGAAACAAAGTTGGGTGAGGTTCCCATATAGAGAGACAAGAGAAAATGGGATTCTAGAAATGGTGCATAGTGATGTGTTTGGCCTGGTTATAGTTCCTTCAGTTGGTGGATCCTTGTATTATGTCTGCTTCATATATTATTTTTCTAGGAAGACATGGATATATTTCCTGAGGAAGAAATCAATGGTTTTCGAAATATTTAAGGATTTTAAATCTCTTGTGGAAAACCATACATAGAAGAGGATTAAAGTGCCGAGAACTGACAATGGTGGTGAATTTTGTGGAAAGGAATTTGTTGATTTTGTTAATCATTGCAGCATAGAAAGAAAAACATACCACACCATATACCCTACAAAAAAATGGAGTTGTCGAGAGAATGAACCTAATGTTGATGGATAAAGCAAGGAGAATGCTCAATGGTGCTGAGATCACACAAGAATTATGGGTGGAGGAGGTAGAGACTAAAAAATATCTGGTGAATATGTCTCCTTCGTTGGTGCTAGTCGACACGACTCCAAATGAGGTATGGTCGGGTAAAAATCCGTCAGTGGCACATATCAAAGTCTTTGGTTGTGATGCATTTGTGCATGTTCCCAAGGAAAAAAGGAGCAAGATGGACAATAAGGTAGTCAAATGTATTTTCATCGAATAAAAAGAAGGAATGAAAGGATATAAGCTCTGGGCTCCTGCATCAAGGAGAATAGTGTACAGTCTAGATGTGCTATTGAGAGAAGTTATATGTAAGTATGAGCCTAAGAAAGTTTTCAGACCAATAATAATCTTGATACGATGCAGTTTGACTTGAGGAATGAAGAAGATGATTCATATGAGTTGACTTAATCTAAGGAAGAGGTGGAAAAATTGACTCTGGTGATAAGGAGGTCATAAAGAGAAAGAAAACTAGTCGAAAGTTATATTCTTCTTGAATTATGTTCCATATTCATGTTAATTTCCATCGACGATGGGCCCAAGTTGTTCAGTGAGGCGGTCAATTTGATAGAAGGTAAACTCTAGAAGGACGCCATGGTCTAAGAGATGGAATCCTTGTACAAGAATGAGATGTGGGATTTAGTCAAGTTATCTAGTGTAAGAAATATCATCAATAGCAAGTGGTTGTTCAATAAGAAGATGAATGTCGCAGGACAAGTCGAGAAGTTCAAAACTCAACTGGTAGAGAAAGGGTATTCCCAAGTCGAGGGAGTCAACTTCGGTGATATTTTTTCTGATGTTGCAAAAATAACTTCCATTAGAGTACTAATGACTCTGTCTACAACATTCGATCTGGAGATAGAAAAAATGGATGGGAAGACAACGTTCCTACATGGGGACCTGGAAGAGGAAATCTACATGAAACAACCTGAAGGATTTGTAGTAAAGGGAAAGAAAGAATTCATGTGCAAACTCAAAATATCCCTTTATGGTCTAAAACAATCACCAAGGATGTGGTACCAGAATTTTGAAACATACATCCTTAGTTTGGGATTTGTGAGAAAAAAATCTTATCAATGCATATATTCCAAGGAAGAAGGTGGGCATTTCATATATGTAGCCTTGTATGTCAATGACATGTTGCTAATTGGAAACAACATGGATGAATTAAAGGAGGTGAAGAAGAAGATATACTCCATGTTTGACATCAAGGATCTCAGTGAAACTAACTTAATTCTGGGAATGGAGATTAAGAGAGATTGAGCCACTAGAAAGATCTGGTTGAATAAGATGAAATATACTGAAATAGTTCTGAAATGATTTAACATGCAAGATTGCAAATCAGTGAAGGTGTTAATTCCCATGGGAGAAAGGATCACTGCTAAACAGTGTCCAAAGACACAAGAATAAATAGAGGACATGGAATTTGTTCCCTATGCAAGTGTGGTTTGTAGTCTAATGTATGCGATGGTATGCACTCGACGAGAAATTGCCCATGAAGTGGGATTTTTGAGCAGGTACATGTTGACACTTGAAAATGAGCATTAGACAGTTGTCAAGAGAGTATTCAGTTATTTGTGTGGCACAAAGGACTATGCTATATGCTACCAAGGAAAACTTGGAGGTGAAAGTGGTAAATTAGATGTACATGGATTTTCAATGCCAACTGGGATAGAGATATGGATCGACAGAGGCCAACCAATGGATATGTCTTCAAGATGTTTGGTGGAGTTATAAGTTGGATAAGTAAGTGATATGTGGTTGTAACCTTGTTGACAACAAAATTTGAATACATGGTGGCCACTCGTGGAAGGAAATAATCGGTATGGATTCAAATATTGTGTTCAAGAATTGGGTTTGAGAAAAGAGCTATGAAGGTAAGTTGCGACAGACAAAGAACAATATTTCTGGTGGAGAACCCTGCTTATCATTCAAAGACTAAGCATATTGATGTACAATACCATTTTGTAAGAGACATGGTGGAAAATAACAAGGTGCTACTAGATAAATCAGACATATTGGAAAACATAGTAGAATCATTAACCAATTCTGTGAGTGTTGTGAATTTCTCTTGGTGCAAAGAGGAAATGGGCATTTCTTCCCTAGGTCTATGAAAAAATGTTTTGGAATATCTTGTTTCATCAAAGAAGAAAATAAGTGGGAGAATGTTGGGTTGTTATATTATTTGCAATTAAATTCGAGTCCAGGTGTATTGAATGACGGTCGAAGTTGAGGTAGATTGAAAACATCGACATCAGGTCGAACTCTAGGTAGATCGACAACATCGACAATAATTCAAAGTTGAGGTAGATCGAGAACAAGTCGAAGGTCGAGGGAGTCGACCAGGTAAATTTAAATTCAAATATATTGAAGGAAAATCAACCAATAAGACGTCGAAGTGTGGGCGTGAGATGACCGACTAGATACCAAATGGAGGCCAAATGGTAATTGACTGATAAACCCAACTTGGAGGTGACTGTAAGAGAATCCTGAGATTTGTGGGGTTTGTATCCAATGATATGAATGGATCTGTAACCGTTTTTGGGGCGCCAATATTTAGGGTTTTTCCTATTGTAAATCCTATAAAGAGGCATGTTGTAAGGTCATAAAGGCTAATGAAAAATATGATATTGCATGTGTAAATCATAGGTTGGTAGTCACGCATATGTAAGTCAAATTGGCTACAGGTTTGTTCTTTCCTATGCAAGAGAGCATGATATCGATTGTGTCTTAGGTGTGGACCAAGGTTAGACATGAAACCTTTTATTATGAATGAATAATACAATAAGAGAGAATAACGCTCAAAAGAATGCTAACTTTCCTGGTCAAGGGTTTCTTGGGTAAAATATCAGTGTACTGTGTGATTTCTTATGTCATTTACATGCTTGATTAAATTCTTATTCCCTTCTTCTAGGATTAGTGTTGAAGTTCCCTGTATTTCCTAAAAAAATTGATTGTACCACCCTATTTTACATTTGTACTTTCATAGGCTCTATTTGTTCACTCGATTGGTTCTAGATGTCATTTATTTGATTCTGAGACATAGATCCATTGTGTATCCATTTGTGGCTATGATATACATTTTGGCATGGATCCACTATGTATTTTCTCATGTTCATGATTTCACATGGATCCATCGTATATACTTGTCATGGCCATGGAAATCAGTTATGCTTTCATTACTCATGAGTATTTAGTGTACTTGATTTGGTGTCCATGCTTACTATAACACCCTATTTCCCCTAGTTTGTAAATATAACTATATGGGACAAGGAACTATGCAAACGTAAAAGTGTGAAGATTTGATTTGATGGACCTTGTGTAGAAGGTCGACGAATGTAAATTATGTTATTTTAATAGAAAATGGTTATGTGTTGCATGACTATTGAAAGAGGGGATGTGCTAATAAAGACCACAAAATTTTGTGAAAGGTGGTGGAGGAGACCAGGAATGGTTGTGTTAACCTCCACCGAACCAGTACCATGCTGGAATTAATTTGCTCAGATCAGAACAACCCCTTGACCCAGGAATGAATTACAGTTGGGCTGGTAGGTGGGAATCCTTCCTCAAGAGTGAATGAGGGGATGGGGTAGACCTCCCATCTATAAGGCTTCCATACCTGACCACGGACTGGAAATTCAAGCCACACACAATATTGCGGAAAAAGGCAAGAAAGGGAGTGTGGTGGGCAGGGGTAGAGCTATGAAGAAAAATGTAGAGACGAGAGAGGAAAATATCGGGTTCAAGGAAGGACCAAAAGAGGAATAGTGAGTTATGATCACAAAAAATAGATATTGAACCAGGAGAAGGAGAGTGACCTTCATCCTTATATATTTTATGTATTTGGAGAAGGAGAGTAACCTTCGTCCCTAACTTTCATTGAGCTGGAAGTAAGAGATTGAATCTCAAAGCATCATGGATTAACCTTAGGGGTGTCTAGTGATAAATCCATTGGGAGTGATTGAGCCTATGGTTGGGTGGAAACGAGCACCCCTTTCATCATTCGCATCACATTATATGGTTCTGATAAGTGTTTTCTTGCCTTCTGTTTGAATTTTAAATAATGGATGCATGGGAGTATTTACATGTCTATAAAGTTTTCCTTCTCTGTATTAAATTATTAAGTTATGAGTATGTGTTCATTTCCTTGAGAACCAATAATTCTTCTTCAATTTCCATATGCCCCAGTTTAATCACTCAAAGGCGCTTTCCCCAGGAATTTGCATCATTGTTCCAGAGTCAGAGTAAGCCTCTGGGAATATCTACCGATTTGGTAACCTCACAAGTTACCTTTCCTTGATTAAGAGCTTAAAGATCTATGAGTTAGGAAGGTGTTCCCTTCAGACCAGTAGTCTAGGAGACTCTGAACTTGCACATATTTCCTTAACCAAAAACCCGACTAAGAGCGGGGATCATAACCCCAAAGTTTTATGAAGATCCACATGACCTGGGTCTAGGAACTTTGGATATCGAGGCTCTAAGATGTCAAGTTGTACGAAGGTCAAGTTAAACCCTGCAATTGATATGCATCATCGATCTATGAATGGAGATCGAGGGTGGGGAATCATTGTAAAGCGCGAAGGTGAAAATAGCGGACATACTAGTTCGTGTCCCACAATTCACCCTTTCTGTTGATCTCGTCGGGCTGGAGGATCAACTATATCGGTTATAATAGAATCGAGTGAGCACTTTCCAGATTGTGGAGGTCGAAATCCCTGCTAAAGAACCTGCATGATGGGACCCCGCAATTCCAGTGAACTATCGATCGTCATTGAACTTCAATATGACTTTGAAGCGATCCCTGAAATGCAAGGAGAGCGTGGGACGAAGAAAATCTTCAAAGAGATCAATCTCACAAGAGATAGTGCTTTCAGGAGCATAAACGAAATCCAGGATATGGGCCCATATGAGGAGAAAACGTCGAATCCTTTGAGCACCTAGAAAACCATCTAAGTTGGAGTAAGTCAGAAACCTAGGAGGAGGAGCGGCAATGGTCATTGGATCACATCGTAGACGCTTGATAACCATATGATATAAACAAGGTGCATGAACCTTAGTACCTTGCAAATGTGGGATAAGATGACTTACCAAAGTTTCGAAGTCCCAAAGTAGTTTGGGACCATCCATCGTCAAGAGGGACACGTGGTGACGAATCGTGGACTCCAGAGAAATCTGTTCGAGGGTTTTCAGTTAAAAGTTGAAATTCCCGAACCCCGAAGACCCGAAGTGAATCTGGACCACCCGATCTAGAGGGACATGTGGCGATAGATCATGGACTCCAGAGGAATCTGTTCGAGAGGAGGAAAGTTTGAGACTTGAGATTTATGAAGCCCAGAGAGCCAAAATTCTGAAGTAAATCTCACTCATTCGATCAACCAGAGTGAATCTGAATCATGAGATCGCTCGAAGTAAATCTCAAGCATCGGATCACCCGAAGTGGATCTAGGTTGTCGGAGTTCATTAGAGACATGGCGTAGATTTGTGAGCTCCGGGTAAAGTCTTGAAGTAATTCATAGTCGTCATGTCTAGAGGGACACGTGGCAGAAGATCATAGACTTCAGAGAAATCACCTTGAGAGTTTTAGACTGACAGTTGAAACTCCTGAAGCCTGAAACACCGAAGAGTCGAAGCACCGACGTGTCGAAGGTCTGAAATAGATCTGGATCATTAGATCCATAGGATAGGTGGAGTGAATCTTTGGATTCTGGGAAAACACCCAAAGTAAATGTCGACCGTCAGATCATCCAAAGTAGATCCAAACCATTAGAATAGGAGAACACATGGAATGAGTATGTGGACTCTAATTAAAGACCTGAAGTAATCCTTTATCATCATATCCAGTGGACACACATCCGTGGATCATAACCTTTGGATAAAATACATCGGGAAAAAGGGTGAAGTTTGATGTTCGAGATCTCAGAAGTTTGGAGACTTGAAGGAGATCTCGACCGTTGATCAAGAAGAGGGCCACCAGACTGTTGATATAGTTGAAAGGTCAAACATATGAAGTAGAAGTACGGCCATCAATTTGGGATGATGGTTGTCCATAGATCACCAACTACTAAAGATTGATGTATGGAGGAAAGAAGAGTTTGAGAATTGAAAATATTGAAGTCTGGAATCACGAAGGAGATCACATTCATTGATTTAGGAGGGGTAGATCTGGTCCATGGATTTGAAAAGGGCATATCTGAACCGCCAGTTCGGAAAGTACCGTCAATATTTGGAGATCGACGGTCTCGTAGCATTGCGGGGATCAGAGGTGTGCGAAATTTAAAAAGTTGAGGGTGGGCCACAATCCAAACCTCGGTTTTGGAGAAAGGACACATGGAGGCTCAAGGACGATTGCGGGATGAAAAGTAGTTTGGTTTCAAATCGCCTTTGGCCATGCCTGAAATTGTGTGTTTGTGTGAGGTCATCTCCTGATCCAGGGGATCAAATTTTGCTCAAAAATTCAAAGTGCTCGAAATTGCTTCAAATTGAACGAGAGCGTAGGCCTCATCATTACAAACCAAACGCAACTTGTTTGGGTTCAAACGGACATCGGGAGCAAGATATATCGCGTTCTATTCAAAATGGCAAATAGGCAAAAAAAGGGATGTTGACTGTACAGTTCGTACAATCCGTACGGTTGTTGATGTGAAAGTCCATACGAAACGTGGCATTGATGAGTGGTAGACAATTGGCATATGTGGACGAATGACATTGGGACATGTGGAACCATATTATTGGTTGTTTGTATAAAACTTTATTGGAGTCCACCGGGTTCGACCCTGTGACCTCCACCCACATGTATAACCTTTGCAAAGTCTTTATTGCCAATTGACCCCACCATATGCCTTGTTATATATATGGTTTCACATAAATTTAAGTTCGAATTGTTTATGTATTGGCGTAGGGGTCCGGGCTGGGGCTTAGCCCCAGCCCCCGGACGCATACATTATTGCAATATGACCATATGTATTACCATATGTGCGCGCGCGGTTTGGATTTGAATTCGGTTCAAACGGTTATGTAAACCAACGCCTTCCACTTGTCACGATGATATTTTCCCTTAAAGTTTGAGCCCCGTTTGTGTTTGCACGTGGTCACATGGGCCACATGACCTCGCCCTTGATGGTTAGGGGCTAGGTGCGCCCATAATCATCCTATAGTTTGCACGGTTGTGTCTGGTGCTGAGTTTTAACGCTTAAATATGCGTGTGGGCTAGGTTGAGCCAACAAGGGTGCAATTTGTAGATGCAAAGACAACAAGTTTGAAGGGGGACTTCCAGGAAGCCTATCTTCTTCATTTTTTGGCCAAACGAGGTGCGAAAAAGCCCAGCTAGGGGTTTTTGGACGTTCTGGAGCCATTGGAGCCATCTATTTGGCATTTTGAGAATTGTAAAGAAAATTTTTGAGCACTTTGATCAAATAATAAAAATGATCCATTGGAAGATGGACCAGGAGATGTAGCCCAAGAGAGGGGTGAACTCCTTTATCATTTGTTGTGTTATGTGTTTTATGTTCACTGTTTATTGTTGTTGTTTATATGCATCTTGAATGAGTAATTTCCATAATAGTTGCTTTGCAAATTGATCCGTTTTCATTTTAACACATAAAATTAAACTTGCAAATATTTTCAAGAATACAAGTCTTCTTCATCTTTAGATCAAGTTGGTATCAGAGCATAGGTTTTTTGAAGACTTGATTATTTGCAAGTGTTTTGTTTTCTGATGCTCACAAGGTTGAAACTCACAAGAGGAGAAGGTCAACTTGTGGAGCCAAGTTCTCATCCTTCAAGGAGGAAGCTTATATCATCACCGTAAGTTTCAAGGAGGCATTCACCAAGTATGGCTCATGAAGAGATTCATGAACATATTCCTGCAGAAGATGAAGATCTCAGAAAGGCTATCATGGAAATGAGAGAGATGATGAAAATCTTGATGGAAAGGAATACAGGATTTCAAGGTGAAGGCTCCAACCCTTAAAAGCACAAGGGAGACAGTGGTGATAAAACTCCAAATGGAAATGGAGGAAATGGTGCTTCTCCACCATCCTCACCTCCATATTCTTCTTCTTCTACCAATTCAAGACCTCTTCTGAATTCTCCAAAAGGACATGGTAAAACTCCTTCACAAATTCCTTCGTTAAATCTTGATATTAAATTCGAATTGCCAATGTACAATGGAGAAGTAAATGCTGAGAAATTAGATAATTGGATTCATCAGATTGAGGTGTATTGTAGGATACAAAAAATTCAAGATGATGAAACTAAGATTCATCTTGCTTCTTTAAGATTAGATAGTGTAACACTCATTTGGTGGGAATCCAAAACTCAGGAGGACATGAAGAAACATGGTAAAATTTTAACCTCTTGGAATGATTTTATTGTTGCAATTAAAAGACAATTTTACCCATTGGCATATATGCAAAAGGCTACTACGGATTGGCAAAATTTTAGACAAGCTAAAGGACAGAATGTGCAAAGTTTTACTCAAGAATTTAGGAGAAGAGCTTTGGTTTTGGGAGTAGATTTGTCTTCTCAAGAAACTTTACTCAAATACATTGGAGCTTTACATAGTTATT